>JAJQOW010001484.1:0-46875 GCA_037975125.1 Latrodectus hesperus
ATAATGAAGTTTTCAATTACGATGGGCTTCGAGTTGATTGTTACTAGTTACTGTGCGCTTCCCTGACAGGGGCCTCCGTGGATTTTTGCCTGAAAAAGGGGTGCGCCAGCTAATATGCTTAGGAAGCATTGATTTAAACTATATGAGAAGCTTATGCCATTTGTACTGATCTCATAAGATGATGTAATGAGCCTGTAGGTATAAAAATTTAAATGAATTATTTATTTTTAAAAGTTATTTTTGTGTATTAAAAATGCTTTGATTTAGAGCAGTGTTTCTCAAACTTATTTCTTCTACCGCCCCCTTTGAATATTATTTTTCATCGCCCCGCCCCCATTTTTTATACACTCCTAAAACTTAAAAACCACAATTTCATTAATTTAATTAGCTTAGTTATAGTGTGCTATATAAGTCGGTTCTGTTGTTTAAACTTACATTCTAAACTAGAAAATTTTACCAGTGAGAGCAATTAAAACGCAATTTTATAATATTAATAATATATTTTAATCAAATTAAAAGAAACAATATAGATAGGTAATCAATTTTAGTTTTTAAACTAATCTAATGGGATGGATGAATTTGATGATTTTTAACAAGTTTGTTGATATCAGGTTCGATTTTACTCATAAACAGTCGTAAGTCGCCGCGTTTGGTAACTTGCAAATAATTTCTCTCTTTAGTAAGCAGCGTTGTTACAGCGCTGAATCCACGTTCACACAAATATGGTGATGGGAATGATATGATGGGATGTCAAATAGATTGTGAAAACGAGTCAGACAATTTCCTTTTGATAACCAACGCACTTTTGTGTGAAAGATAAATCTCTGGAAATCTTCATCATTAGCAACACAAAGCTGATTAAATAATCTGTCATTTAAAGAGTTGTTTCGGATTTTATTGACTACTCTGACATGTTGCAATGATTGAAACAGTCGTTCACTTAAATTTCTAGCAACTAAATGCTGTTGCGATGTATAACGCAATCTACAGCTATCACATCAGGAATTTTGTTTTTTAAGTACGACATGAACCCATTTTGACACCCTCTCATAACTGGAGTATCATCTGTAGCAGGTGATATGATATTCTTCAAGGGAATTCCTTTTTCATCACAAAACTTTTCCAGTGTTTTAAATATGGTTTCTCCTTTTGTGTCTGTCTCTAAATTTCTAGCAAATAAAAGTTCTTGACATATTTTTTCATATTTAATGAACCTCACGTAAGACAACAACAATGCTTCATTAGTTGGTAAAGTAGACTCATACAACTGGATTGAAAATTGACTAGTCTTCAGATGATTGCACAATGACTGTTCAATGTTTTCAGCCATTTCATCAATTCGTCTTCGCACAGAATTATTGCTCAAAGAAATTTTTCGAATTATATCTGCTTCCCGGTTTATGGAGCACAGTAGTTATAACTTCTTTTATCGCCGGCAAAATTAACGTTTCTCCGATGGTGTGTGGTTTACCTGTTTGAGCAATAAACAGAGAGATATTGTATGAAGCTCGAAGTCCGTCATCGTCTTGCTTAGCAGCCATCGAAAAAAGTTTCGATACATTTGGCTGAGCATTATGCTTCTTTTCCAGATCTTGAAAATAGGTTATATTTTTGTTCTTATCTGGATGCATTTTTTTAAATGATCTTGAAGGCTTCATCGTTTCGTTTGAAAATATTTTTGAACAAAGAAAGCACAAAGGCAAAGATGGGTTTGTCGAATTTTCTATGAATCCATATTTAATATATTCTGCACTATTGCCATTTCTTCTTTTTGCTTGCTAAATGGCTTTTATTTTCAAAAATATGTAAATAAAGTGTTGAACTTAAATACTCGTTTAAAGAAAGCACGCGAAACCACTAATGAAAATATAAGAAAAATTATCAGCTTTTAAATAGGATTTAAATACAGCAAGCACCGACAGGAATAAGACAAACACGCACAAACTCGTTTATCTTTTTCGATGCTCAATCGTACTGAGCAAGTTAGGACAAGTATCGATGAACAAGCCGATTGCTACCACGTGTAGTCCGTTTTCGTATTGCAAAACCGCCAAATGTCGACGAATCTATTCTGAAAGGGGGCGATACGCTGAGATGGACTTTTTCCTCAGGCCGGTTTTTCAGATGCACGCATGTTAAGTAAACATTTCTCTTTTGTCTCAACCCTATTTTAATGAACTCGAAGCAGACGTGAGGCATGCGTAAAAGCGCTGAAGGTTTCTACAAACTCAAACGGACAGTACGTCTACGGAGCACAACACCATAAGTGCACCGGCTCCCACAATTAGTCTTTTCCCCCGGAATGTTTACCACATTTGGCGATTTTTGCATTTACACAGCTGTATGCTTTTCGTCATTTTACAACGTACAAGCATACGGCGTGCGGGCTATCCTACAAAATCTATGTTAAGTATTTTAAGTTTTTATACCATGATACAGGGTGGAAATATAAACTAAGTATTCGTTATTGTGTAGTAGGTAGGTTTTAATTCTAATGGAATTTATAAAATATAAATTAAATCAAATTACAAATCTACCATCGCCCCCTAATCCACGTCAACGCCCCCCATTTTTTTCTGGGCCCCTTAACGCCCCCCTCTAGATTTTAAACGCCCACAAGGGGGCGTTATCGCCCACTTTGGGAAAGACTGCGTTAGATTAACTACGTGTTTAAATAAAGATAACACTGAAAAAGATTTAGAATGCATGAAATATATGGTAGCATTTTAAATATTTCAATAATTAGAAGTGCCATGTTAAAAAAAGAACGCAATAATTGCATGCTTTTCAAGTTTAATTAAAAATACTTTAAAATAAAATTATAAGTTTCCTAAGTATAATTAATAATTCACTTAAAATAAATAATTGGAATAAATTCTTTCCTTATATTCTTAAATATAAATTCCTCTATAAGTGAAAAGCAATAAAATATTACTTTACTTGTAGTAATACCACAGAAAAGATGGTTTCAATTACAATTTTCTGCAAGAACTAAATTAACATGATGCATAGCTCCTTAGCACATATAGCAATGAGCTTCAATTTAATTCCTAAGGTTAATTATCGTTTAAGTATACCCATCATAATGTGCAATAAATATTATTAGTGAAGAGGAATATTTTTCTTAGAAAATTATTCTATATATCGCAAAATACTTTATTAGAAAATTACTAACTTGTCAAAAACAATATTTAGGTATGGTTTAGTTTTAAGCAATTATTTTCTTTTTTTATCCTTATCCGTTCACTTAATCAAAAAGTACTCATTTTCTTAGCAAATGATGAAATATCAGTGCGTCTAATGTTTTAATGGATAACAAGAGCAGTAAAAACTCCTGTTAAATACGATGTTACGTATGACATCAATATTTAAATAAAATTATCGTTTTCCCTATATTTTGATTTAAAACCAACATTATTTTATGAAATACTATTAATTATGATTTTTCAAGTACCTGAATAAACTGTCAAAAGCAAAGGAAAATTTAATACTTATGAATATATAATCCCAAAACAAATTCTGATAGGAATTTTAAAACTATTAAAGTAAGAATAAAATAATTATAATTCAACAACGACAGCAAAATAGATTTTGTTATAAAATGCATATTTATGTAACAAACTCTTTTTAAATTGTATTATTTTTATACTTTTATACAAGAATACTTAATTTCAAAAATATAAAAAGGGTATGTAAAAGAACTTTCATAAGAATCATTTGCATTATACCAAATAAGTTTATGTTGATGGTGAATCACCAGATTTCTTTATATAAGAGGTTTAGAAAAAAGTCTATAAAATTTCAAAAGTTCACTAATTGTTGTAAATTAAAAAAAGTTATTGCATACTTAATCTTACTTAATCGATTAACCATGATTTAAAAACTCAAATAAATATAGTTTAAATTAAAAAAATATCTAGAAATAAAAATTGTGTCTCATTAAATATATTTTTCAGTATGTTTATTAACCAAATATAACGGCACGCCTCAAATTTTAATTTCGTATGATGTTAAACCCAATTTTCTTACGGATCATTTGTAGAAAATATTTAAACGAACAACGCCAGCAAATTCTATGTATGGGTTAAAAGTTACTTAAACATGGGGCATTCATGTTACACCCGAAAAAATATTTAAATATGAGAAAAACAATATATTTAAAAGAACTTAAAACAATAATGTCATGAAAATATAGTTAGTATTAATTTTATTGAATTTTTCATCAGAATGTTGTATTATTTGCATGTAAATCAAAAAGTGAATCTGCATTAATTTAATTAATGAAAGTTTTACACTTATTAATTAAAATTTCTTTGAAACTCTTTCCAACTCTCGAAAAAATAATATGTATCAAAAGTTACACATTTTAAACAAATCATAAATAATAATTATGTGAAATATTAATATATAAATTAACCATATAAATATGCTATTGTTAACATCAACAATATTTATATATGTAAGAAAGTGTAATAATATTAAAATTATTTCATATACAATAGCTATTGAAAGAAAACTATATATAAACTAAACATATTTACAATATATATTACTAATTTTTATCTGCCGTTATTTTCTCATTTTTCCCTTTTCTAGGAATAATAATAACTTTCTAAAACGAATTTCATTTTCTTCAAAAATAGCTCCTGCACTATATGCAAGATATTTCCGATTTTCTTTTAATCTATCATATAATTTTATAGCAATTTTTATAAAAATTTAATGATCTGCGATTTTAATTATAAAAGTCTTGTTGCATCTTTTTTCTTTGCAAGTTTTAAATTTTGAATACATGGTTTTAACATTTCTGTGTCTATTTTAGTGTTGAAAATTCCAATAATGAATTACCTTACTTCTAGGCTTATTTCATATTCAACTCTCTTGGGCGGTAAAAAAAAAAAAGTGTCTTTCAAGCATTTTACCCAAATACATGTGAGGAGATATTCATTTATATTTTAATTTTTGCCGAAGCAGAAGGATAATTTCCCTTTGTATCTTGTCTTAGTACATTGGTAGTATCTCTTAACAACATTTTTTGCTAAAAGTTAATTCCTCATCTGTGTATCGTTTTTTTTTTCGGTTGTGTGTGTGTGTGTGTGTGTGTAAGCTCTCTATAAAACCATCGCGATAAACGTCCCGAAGGATATTTGCTACGTTGGGATTCTTTATTCTTTGAAATACGATGACAGAAAGTTGCCAAAGTTGAAAATTTCATGCTGAGAATACGAAGAGTATTATCTTTTATTGCTTTCTTATTGGTATTCCTTAACAATTCCTTCTTATAAGTTACTTTATTTCCGATTACCAAAAACGAGTCCCTTCATTCACCAGTCTTTTATTTTATTTCAAAGCGCAGGTCTACGCCTTTGCATCAAGTGATTTACGCACTTCCTCTTTTACAACTGGAATAACGCTTACACTTTCTTTTCGTTAAGAAGAATGAATGTTTTAGAATTACAACAACATATAATTGCTGTATGTAACATATGATACTCGTGGGATCATTTTGAAATACGGTATGCGGTAATGATTTACATGATCATAAAAGATCCGTTGAAATGTTTTTGTGGCAGTTGTGTGTGTCCTTTATTTAGAGTTTTTCTTATATCCAATGGCGGGCACACAAGGGTGACTGAACCCTATGCCACAACAAGGCCAGAAATTGCTACTCATTTATCGTTACCCAGAGAGCACCTGTAAACCAAGTCACGGAGGCGAGTAGCGTTACCCGCGCCATACCACCACAAACCCATTTACAGGGAGGACCACATTCATACCACAACACAGAAGAAAGGACAGAGAGAACAGAGAAGGAAAGAAATATCCATGCCCGAACCGGGGTTCGAATCCGGGACCAACAGCTGAGGAATCAGGAACGTTAACCACTCAGCCAATCGGTCGGCTTATTTAGAATGTAAAATTCAGCATTATCTTCCTTAATATCTCAAGAAGAAATGTTACACACATAACAGAACTTCGACATATTTTATAAATCTACTGTTAAATGTGATAGGGAAAAATTATTATTCCAATATCATATAAAGAATATTGATCTCAAGTTTCGTCGCACCAACAGAAATATATAAGTATGTAACTCATCCATAATATTTAATTTGAATTTAACTGTAAATGTGCTTTACTAACATCGTTTCAGCTTTTTCTTAATATTTTGCTCGGAACTTTTAATTTCTTTTGTTAAATTAGAAAAAAAAGTTTAGAAAATGTTTTTTTACCTATTGTGGCTCCCGTTAGTATGCAGAGAATGCTTTAATAGCTGAGTGATCTTTTCAAAACTTATTAAGAATGTCCAAATTTTACTATTGATATTAAGTTTTAGTGAATATATAATTCTCTACGGCAAGAATAGATGATACAAAATTTTTCTAGCAAAATTTACAAGAAAGTGCTATATTCAATGATACACCATAATTTTTATGATAGGATGCACCTAAAGGGCACATACCCCATTTACTGCATTGCAATCTCCTCAGAAACCTGGAGAAACATTGGGAAAGGATGAACATTATGTAGTCCTAACCAAGAAAAATCATGCGAGCTTATGAATTATGCGAGCTGTTTATTTTGCACATTTATTCTTATTATTATAAAATATTTAACTAAGATATTTTATTTAAGCAGGAAAATTCGATAACGTTTTGGTACAGGTGGAAGCGGCACCATCTGCTGATGGTATCGTGTTTTATGGTAATTAATGGGTGGGAGAATTTAAAAGCGTACTGACTATTTCTTGACACTAAATATATGAAGTTAAAATAGAAAGGTGGCAACAATTCAATAGACATAATTTAATTTAGTAGACATTGATTGCTAGAAGTAAACTGTCGTTGCTTTCAGACGAAGTACTGCTCTTGGCCTACGAAAGAATTTAAGGTCATACGGGTTGATCTGATAATAGTCTTTTTCTGTAACATTAGGACAGATAGTCAATTATCTTCTAGTTTTATTTGAATTCTTCTAATTTATTTGCCATAACTATATTAATTGTTTTCTAGTCAATGTTTTCATTGGCTATATTGTGTATGGTACATTGTTGGTAACTATAGATTGCTAGTGGCTTTTTGGCTTCCATGTCTGCTAGCTTATTCCATTCTATTCCTTGATGTGCTTTGCCCCAAGGCAATGTGAATCTATTTCGATTTTGGCAGAAAAATTTAATTTAATTTGGCTACTGTCTTGCTATTATGTTTGCGGGATTTCACTATTTCAAGAAACGAGTGTGAATCTGTGTGAGTGAATATGACATATATCTATATTGTGCTTAATTACATGTTCTATGGTTGTCAGTATTGCTTTGGTTTCTGCTTCATAAACAGATGCTCCATTGATAAGTCTTATTCGTGACACATCGATATTTTTATTTTTATATCCAATTATTGTGTCAGTTCTTACTCTATTATTAAACTTTGATAATAGGAGTAAGCATGCCGGAGGTGAACCTGGCTGCAAGCTCACCTGACCTGGACGTTGGAAATAACATATAAATTTTGTTCACAAATAGTCTGTAAACTGATAGTCTCCACATATAAAGATGATTTTGGGCATGTGTGTAGCTGTATATTAGTCACAATGGACTTTTTGCGAAATAAATGTTCTTTTTATTACCAATGTATTGGCGATTTATCTTATTTACCGTACAGCACAAATGTCATATAAGAAAATACGATTTAGACATCATATTATAATCTCTTATAGAAATATGAATGTTTATTTTTATTTCAAATTACTTGAAGTTTTTTCTAACGAATTTGGGTGTAACTACACTTTTGATCTAACTTAAAATTTAACTTTTAGAAATTTTTTTGCTTTATTTATCTATATATGGATAAACATTAAACTAACAAGCACAGTTTTTAATTACCAAATGACTATCGTTAATACGAATTTTAGGTGAATTTTTTTATCGAAATTACACTCATCAGTGTTCTTCTTTATTATTATTTGATGTTTGCTCAATGAGTTGTTTATAAAATACTCAAAATTATACCATTTTTTTTTACTGTTAAAGCGTTTTGCTACAAACAATGACTTCTATGTAATGATTCTATAGAATTAAATTGAATCCGTAATAGCTAAATTTTATATTATATTGTTAATTTTAATCTCAAGGATGTGTGTGTATTATGCATCATTGTTCATTTAATTTTATTTCTAATGAAGATAAAATAAGAAATCTTTCAGAGTTGTTGTTACTTATGACACTAGGATGAGCCAAGCTCGCTATGCAAATTTAAGTCAGAAAGGTGCATATTTTTCGATTAACAAAATCTTTCTGGAGGTTGAAGTATGACTTGGCTTTTAACTCCTTCTATAGATAACACCACCAGAGGATCCACTTCCACAATTTTGACAATAATCTGGAAGGAGAAATAAATTTTCTACTGATCATTACATCCATGGTAACTACTCAACGACCGACTACAGATTTAACGATCACGTATATCGCTTGTGCTCGTTTTGTCTTTGGTACCAATGGCAATTGAACACTGCCCTTCCGGAAGGAAAGCCGATGCTATAACCACTACTCTACTTCAGCCCGTCAGAGTTCAAAGAAACCAGATAGAGTCAAGTAGACTGTTCAGTTCATCGGTAACTACATTGGCACAGCTGACCAGAGTATTTATAGGCAAGTTGTCAAAAGAGATGTGTTTATAAAATGATCATAACAATAATCCAACAGTGAAGCATCTGTAAAAGGAATACCAATGTCATTTCAAGAGACCGATGGACATTTTAAAAGAGATTGAATGAGATGATTCCTATGATATCGATTATACTATTTTTAAGTCCAATTATTGTGGCCGCTCTTACTCTATTATTAAACTTTTCTATTCGGAGTAAGCGTGTTGGAGGTGGACCTGGCTGCAAGCCCACCTGACCGGGGCATTTGAAATAACATATAAATTTTGTTCACAGTTTTTGAGTAAACTGATAGTCTCCGCATTTGAAGATGATTTTGGGCATGTGTGTAGCTATATATTAGTCACAATGAATTTTTTGCGAAATAAATGTTCTTTTTATTACTACTACATTGGCGATTTAGCTTATTTACAATACAGCACAAAAGTCATATAAGAAAATACGATTTTAACATCATATTATAATCCCTTATAGAAATATGAATATTCATTTAATCATTACACACATTTTATAATTGCAGTAGCATTGTCAATCTGTAAATGGAAACTTTTCGACATTTACATCTATAAATGAAAAATTTTTATCTATTGCTTCCTTTTGTAAATTTCTTCAGCTCATGCTGATTTCGTTTGTCGAGTCGATTATGAGCACATTTGATCGCAGCAAATTTTTATTTAATGTGTATAAATCTGGGCTTTCTGCATCTTAAACAATTGCATGCTATATGATTCAATTTACAGTGTATGATTCAATGAAATATTTTGAATATTTCTATATGAATAAAAATTTATGAGAAGAACTGTTTTAGACAAACGCAACAGCAAAAAAGTTCATAATTTAGGGATTCGAAATGCAATATTTGAAATTAAAACAAAAGTTTCTGTAAAAAGATATCACGATTTGTGTGTGTTCGGATAGCAATAGAAACACAATATAAGAACTATATAACATTGATGCGGCAAAAATTGAAGCTAAGATTTAATGATTTAAAGATATTTTGAGCTCCAGTGGCTCAGTAGCTTCACACCGCTTCCCGTCAGCTCAGCAAAGTGAAGCATCATTTGCCGCGGGCAATGGTTGAAAGGGTGACCACGGTGTACCCTACCTCACTGGATTGCTGGAACTCCGTGGGTTCGGGACGTAGCCACGTCAATCTGTAGCGTCCAAAGTCTTTCCGCTGGTATCGCGTGGATGTGTAGAGGATGGTGCCAGCTCAGGTGTGGCCTCGTCACCTGGCAGTGGTTCAAAATTACGAGGCACCTTAAAAAGAGCAAAATCGTACTTTCACCTTCGTGGTGCTCTTATCCAAACGAAAGACGTTATTCAAACTCTTATCCAAACTATTGACTTAATTCACCCTGCCAAAGGCAAAAGCGAGCTTGGCTTGTCCAAGTGTCATAGGAAAACAACAAAGTTACTTTACTTTTTGTGAGAGTTTAGAAAATGGTCGTGGTCATTAGTGAAATTATGCAATGTCTTATTTATACATTTTTCATTTGACAAAATCACTTTAAATAAACCAAAATGTGGTATTCAAAACACATTACTTTTTAGAAATGTATTTCAATGGCAATTTTTTATTCTAATCTATATTGTCCTTATGTTACAAACTTACTTTCTAAATTTGATAATGAAAAAAAGGGCGTAGCACATTGCCGGCCTGATTAAAACACTGAAAATTGAAACGAATAATTTTTTTTTCACAATGATTATAAGGATAGAGATTTAGCAACTTGACCCCAGAGTTTTTGTAGTGAATACACATTTGACAGCATATGAATTTCCACAATGCAGTTAGTGTCTCAAAATACTTACCTGAACGTCAGCTCCAGACTGAATTCTAATGCATGCGCATTCGAAGAAAGTGTTGCAATAATTTTGCGGTATAAAATGTGATTATTTTTCAGACTTCATTTTAGAAACCCTATGGCCTTCGATTTTCTTATTTACATTCCTATTATCTCTTGTGTGCGAGTGAAAAGCAATTAAGAAAAAAATGGGTATTTGTGTATTATCCCGTCAATTGTCTTAATAAAAATCAAAGAATTTTGCAAATTTAACTAATTATTTTTCGATATATGACGAAAAAGCAGATTTATTGACGTAGTACCATATAAAATACAAATAGATAGAAAATTTATTTGTATTTTATAAGGTGCAAAATCGCAACAGTAACGACATTTATTTTTTCGCAGATATGGTCAACGGTATAATACGTATATGTCAAAGAAGGTTGGATTGCAGTTATCATATTTCCTTCTGATTTCTGTTTTTTAATAAAGATAAACATAAGTGGAATAAAATGCCTAGGAAAAATTAATTTTACTAAATAAATAGTTTTTGACACTTTTTACATGGTTTAATTATATAAATTGATATTTTAAGTTGTTATTTTTTTCCAAAGCCTAAATTAGAATTTTTGTTAATTCAAATTTAAAATTATTTAAAAAAATTTTGCACACATGAATTGTTTTAATAAGCTTTGGATGTAATATAAATTTTAATAAAATAAACTTCAGTCTTAAAAGATTTTCTTATTTAGTCTATACATTGTCTACTTTTTAAATTAAAAATTCTAAATTAGATGAATCACAAGCTGTAAATATTGAACATCTATAGTTCAATTTAAGGGTATTCCTTTATTTGAAAAAAAATTAGTTCTTCAATTTTTAAAAATTAGAAAATTTACAAATAATTTATAAATTTCCTCATTTATATGTATAAAAAATGTAAAGACATTCAGTATCACATTTCCTCCTGATTTCTGTGTGATAAAGGTATTCTGGACATAAATGAGAATAAAATATGTGTAAAAAATTGAGGGTGAAATTCAATAATTTTTTTCACTAAATATACCAAACAAAATATTTATAATTTGTCATTTTACCATACTTACATGAAAAATGACTGGTTTCATTATAAATTCATTATTTCAAGCAGTTTTTTTTCCTTCTATTTTTCATTTTATCATACCAGCACCATCAAACTACATTTTGTGCTTAGTTTAAATATAAATTTATTTTTAATTAATGTAAATTAATAATTAATATCATATTTATTTTTTTTACTTGAGTATTTTAAAAAGCTTCAGTTAAACTGCAGAAATAAAATATTTTTTCATTTAGTGTGTAGATTGTCTATCTTTTAAGTTAAAAAACCTTCTAAGATAAATTGCATGCTGCCCCAATACAATAAATATTTGTAATTCGATTCAAAGTATAACTTATTTAATTTAATTGAAACATTTATTATTTATTTCATTTTATTATTTTAGTATTTATATGTTTAATAATATAAGAAATTTATAAATGTGATGTAGAATTTAATAAAATTTCTCAGTTATATGTGCAAAATATTTCACAAGAAACTTCGTATTTTATACAAGAAAAATATGCTAAGTTTTAGGAAGGTAAGTTAAAAAAATACTTAAAAATATTCAATATGATAAACCGTTGCTAACCAGATGAATTTATCTCGTTATTTACATCACCAACTGAATCATCGTCAAGGTCATCAGGCGCCAACAAGCTGAGTTCTATCTCGAGTGACAATACATGTTTCTACCAGGGCTAGGGAATTTCCCTATCCCTGCGTTTCTACTAATAAAACTCCTCGAACTTAAAGAATACGTATACATTTACTGTTACAGTAAGGCCACTCCTTCCAATAAGGAGTGATCTTTTTAATACGTAGGACAAGTGACTATTTATGATATATCAAGTATTACAATTTTTAATACATGTTTTTTTTTAAACTTTTTACTGGTAACTATTTTTGAGATAAAATTTACTTTTTGTGTATATATCACTTTTTTTTAAAGTAATGCAATATCTCACACAAAAATCAAAATAAACAAAATTATTATCTTCCCAATTAATCTACAATCTATGAATATAACATAAAATTAGTGTTCACAGATTTTGAGTAACCTGAGAAACTTTGCATATGCAGATGATTTTGGGCAGGTGTGCAGATGTTTATTAGTATATAAAATAAATTTTCTTTTTATTATCATTGGATTGGCGATTTAGCTTATTTATCAGACAAAACGCAAAAATCATAAGAAAATATGATTTGGAAAACACATATTATAATCCCATTTAGTACTATAATGTTTATTTATTTATATATTTTATTTTTATTTTATTTTTTTACTTTCAAATTGCTTTGAAGTTTTTTACAACAAATTCTGTTGTTACTACATTTTTGATGCAACTTAAAACTTAACTTTTAAATGTTTTTTTTTTTGCTATAGTTTTCTATGTATGGATCAAGTATTCAAATAACAAGCTCTGTTTTTGGTTTCCAAATCACTGTTGTCAGTTCAAATTTTATATGATTTTCTTTCACGCATTTACATCCATCATTGTTCTTTATCTTTATTATTTAATGTTTTTAATGAGTTGCTAATAAAATAATCACGTTAATTTAATTTTTTTCTACGGCTAAAGTGTTTTGCTAGAAACACTGACTTCCATATATGATAGTATAAAACTGAATTGAATACGTTAAAAGTTTTTTTTATCGATTATAATCTCAGTGATATGATTTAATCTCAATTGGAATGTCTCCTTCGATTGGAAAATCCCGTTTTCGATTTGAGAATTCCAGATAAGTTTCTCTGTCACTGTTTTTATATTTCTAATACCACCTAATTCAAATTTAACAATTACAATTAAAGAAGTAAACAATGTTTTCAAGGTTTCTGTTTGAGAAATTTAAATTTTATAATTTTCCCTCCTTTTAAAATATGTATGTAATATTTTTGGATTTTTAATGTAAAAAGAAGCTATTATGAATGCTGAAGTTTTTTTTTACCAGGAGATAAAGTATTTTAAAATTAAAAACACAAATTTAGCGATTTCTTAGAGTATTCCCACCCAACAACATTAAAAATCTTAACGCAGGAAATTTATATTTTTTCAACACATCTAGCTAGCATCAGGTTATCTAACTAATTTTTATTTTGTTAGTTTCTTGTTTTTATAATGTCTCTATAACATATTTTTATTTAAAAATATTAATTAGTAAATTTTTAAAAGCACTTTTGAATAATTTGTTTTTCGAAAAGTAATTTTATATTAATAAACATTCACACAACAATGGTATTTAAATTTAATTTTGCTCTTGAAATTTCGCTAGCAGTCATGTTTTCGTGGTTTCTGTATCGGTACCGGTGGTTTCCACTGCATTCCAATCGTGACGTCACGAAATGAGCATTGTGGCTTTCTATGAGGCCTTGATATACCCTAATTACTGCATTGCGAACTCTTCAGAAACCTGTAAAAACATTGGGAAAGGTGAACATTTTGTAGTGTTAACTAAGAAAGATCATGCAAGCCGAGGAAGCAACTTGTAGATGAGAGCACGCCTACCCTTTCTCAGAAAGTAAGCAGATAATTGCAGTAGCAATGTCAATCTGTAAATGAAAACTTTTCGACATTTGCATCTCGAAAATGAAAATTTTTTGTCTACTGCTTCTTTACGTAAATTTCCTCAACCGATGCTGGTTTCGAATGTGGTGGGTATAACTTTTGGCTTTCTTTACTTGAGCAATTGCTTGCTATATGATGCAAATAACCGTGTACACATTCAATGATATATTTTGAATGATATTTCAATATGAATAAATATTTATGAGAAGATCTGTTTTTTACATACCCAACAGCAAAAAAATTCACAAGTTATGGAATGGAAATATATTTTTGAAATTAAAACAAATGCTACTATAGAAAGATATTAAGATTTGTGTTTTCTCATATACCAATAAAAACAAATAATACTATATAATACTGATGTGACGAAAACTTTAACCAAAATTTAAAGAAATAGAAAAGATATTATACAATTTGTAATAGTTTAGAAAATGGGCGTGTTCTATAGTTTTGAATTATTCAATGTCTTATTAAAATAAATTCCATTCCTGTGCATCACTTTCTTATTAGCCAAAATTTGGTATCAAAACATATTACTTTCTAGAAATAAAAATGTTTTATTCGAAATTTGATATTCTAATCTAATGTCCTTAGGTTACATGATTACTCTTTCGAGCTGATATGAATGAAGGGCGTGTCTCATCGCTTGCTTTATTAAAACACTAATAACTGAAGCGGAACACTTTTTTCGCAAAAATAATAATGACAGAGATCTTTTAATGGTAAATATCCATTGTAATAGCATATGGAATTCCACATATTTCCTTCTGCAAGATTGTGAACGTTAAGAAAACTTCTTCATTCGCTTCAATGTTAAACACCCTCCTGTTCTAAAGGAGAGAACTTTAATCTAAGTTGACCAATACATTTGAAAACAGTGTACAGTAAGACCCCGCTTAACGCGGGGTATACGTTTCATCAAAGTAGAGCGTAATGCGAAACACCGCTAAACGAGGCTATCTTTACATGTAAATATTGGGGTAAGGGGAAGATGGCTAGGAAATTGGTTATGTATTAAATTTAAAAAAGTATGTTTTTGTAATAAAAATAAAACCAAACATTTATTTCATAAAGCCCAAATTAATAATACATTATTATTTCTTGCAAAAATAAAAACAAAATATAAATAACAAAACGAATATTCTTATAAAAAACAAATAAAATTCTAAGTCAGTCATATTTAGTTAGCCTTACGCGTTTTCAGTGTTCTTCCTTTTTGTGACAAAAGCATCTAATGTTGTTTGCCTTTTTCTTTACCGTTGTTCTCTTAAAAGTTCTTCATAAACGGATAGAGCATCTCTAACACCACGCCTTACTTTTGAGCTCCTGTCAAAATTCAGATCATTTTCAATGAATTGATCCATTATTTCAGTTATGGTAGACTAACTCCTTTTTACAAACGCCATCGAAAGTTCTTTTTGCTCTTCTTCTGAATCACTGCTGTGAACATTTTTGTTTTTTTCATGTTCAGTTAATTCCTTGAACTCATCATTAGAAAGACGAGCCGCTGCTTCTTGAATTATTTCTTCGACATCTTCCACATTTACCCCTTCAAAACCGGTTTGTTTCGTTAATTTCACTATCGACAGAGTGTCCAACGTCATCGCTCTTACTTAAATCCGGCCAAATATTCTTCCATACTCCTTTCAAAGATCTTTCTGTTACCTCATTCCAAGAAAGCCCTATGTTTTCTACAGTATCCACGATGTTGTAATTTTTCCAAAATTCTCTTATGGACTGGTTCTCTTCTCCATCTGTTTTTTCAAGCATTTGCTTAAAGGTTCGCCGTAAGTAATAAGCCTTAAAATTTGATATAACGCCTTGGTCCATTGGTTGAATTAAGGCAGTTGTGTTAGGCGGCAAGAAAACCACTTCGACTGGAATGCATGTTGCTAAGTCTGATAAATTTGTTGGGTGGCTTGGAGCATTATCAATTAACAGAAGTGCTTTTTGTTCAAGTTTTTTAATTTCGCAATAACGTTTAACAGACGGGCAGAAATGTTCAGTGAACCAATCCTGGAAAATTTTCGCAGTTATCCATGAATTTTTATTAGACTCCCAAATTACAGGTAAAGTTGATTTAGATATGCCTTTCATCGCTCTTGGGTTTTTGGAATGGTAAATAAGTAACGGTTTTAATTTAAAATCTCTGCTTGCGTTAACACCTAGTAGAAGGGTTAAGCGATCTTTTGCAGCATTAAATCCTGGTGCCCGTTTCTCTTCACGGGATAGAAATGTTCGTCTCGGCATTCTTTTCCAAATCAAGCCTGTTTCATCAACATTAAAAAGCAATTCTGGAGGATAGTTTCCTTCTTCAATTATTTTTTTTAATATCGCTGGAAATTCAGCCGCCGCTTTTGTATCACCACTTGCAGCTTCTTCTGTAATCTTTATGTTGTGAAGGTTATTTCGATGTTTAAATCTGTTAAACCATCCTCGACTAGCAACGAAAGTTTCACTTGTGTCCATTGTCTCTGCCTGAATGTAATTAAAAATTCTTCTAGCTTTTTCCATTATGATAGATTGGCTTAGTGGCATATTGCGGTCAATTTCGTCGTCAATCCATATAGACAGTCGTTTTTCCATTTCCTATATGATATTATTTCTAGAACGGGTAACTCTAGTTGCAGAGCTTGACGTAGTTGTAGTTGCCGATGATAGTATTTTTTCTTTATTCTTCATGATGGTCCTTATTGTTGAAGTTGGCAAATTCAATGAAGCACTAATTAAGAGTTTGACGTTCACCAGAATCTAATCTTCTATTCACTTCCATTTTAGTTTTGAGTGAAATGCTTTTTCTGGTTGCTTTCTTTTCTTTTTCATTATCACCCATAGTAAAAACTAAAGATCAAAATATTTGACACTGTAATATAGTATTAAATATGTAAATTAATTCCTACTTACAATAATGTCAACAAATGTTTCCAATAATAAAAATATGTCTGTACAATACCGCACCAAACAAGAAACACAAGTACTCTCTTTCGGATATGTATTTGAAACCTATCGCTGCATTATATTTCGGGGAATCCCCGTATGTTGCGAGCGATTTCGTGGAATCCCCGGGTTGAAATAAAAGAGCGTTAAACCGAAACAGCGCTAAACGAAACAGCGTTAAGCGGGGTCTTACTGTACCTTTGTAAAGAGCAAGAATCAAGAATCAGATAAATTTTCTAGAGCTTTCAGCAGCGAGGCTGCTTTTACTCTTCCATCGGAAATAAGACGTCATGGAATAGGGAAAAGGTGGCTAGTGGGAGGAGTCATGAGAAGTAGAAGGAGAGGAAGAAGGAGTCCGGGGACAGCAGACGTCTCTGATTAGTCGGCAGCGTTGAGCCGGCAGTCGAAAAGAGAGTGCGAATTCTGAAAATTATATGTAATTAAAAACAACTTTATAGGGGCAAAATGAGAAATCTCAGTCTTGTTTAATAGATAAAGTGAAAAACTAAATAAAAGCAGAATAACTAAGCCAATATAATTGAAATTAGAAAAGAATAAATTCTGAATATATAAGTAAACACTAGGAAGTGAAATGCAATAAATATGTACAGAGAAATATGTACAGAGAAAAAATAAAATCTAGATAGATAAGAAATATACAAAATGTACAAAATATTATGGAATTACTGTAGACAGGTTTGACATTGTGGCGTCACTAAGGTAGTGCGCAGCAATGGGTCTCAATTTGATTTCATCGTATGAGTTAATACAGTTGAATAAATCATTAAAATTAGCTGCTGAGCAATTCTCGGCTTTGTTGAAAAAATTGATATTTCTTTTTGCGAAGTATTGTTCAAAAGTGTCTAGTTTTAAATCTCTTCTAATAGCTGAGTTCTTGAGGTATCTAGGGGCTCCAAGAATATTCCGCAGAGTTTTATTTTGAAATCTGTTAAGTAGTAGCATTGTTGATTTATCAATTGCGCACCAGGCAGGAGAGGCATAGGTGAGGATGGGAAGTATCATTGTTGTATATAGTAGTTTTTTCATTTTTGCGTTTGTTTTGCTGTAATAGCCCATGATGGGTCTAAGTTTGAATAGCATTCCTTTGGCTTTATTGATGATGTTTGTGACATGAGGCTTCCATTTAAGGTGTTGGTTGATGGTGAGACCCAGATAGTTTGCATTGTTGACTATGGGGATTTTATCATTGTACATTAACAGGTCAGATGTTCTATTGCTTCTAGTGCATGGTCTTTTAATGATGAGAAGGTTGGATTTGCTAGTGTTTATTTGGACTTTCCAAGTGGAGCACCACTCTTCAACTGTATTTAATTTCTTTTGAAGTTTACGGATAGCTAGCTCAATTGATTTGGATTTAACTATTATGCCAGTGTCGTCGGCGTAATATGCAGTGATGCTATTGTGGTCCAATCTATTAACAGGGAAATCAACAGTATAAAACAGGTAGAGAATTGGTCCTAGTATGCTGCCCTGAGGAACTCCGGCCTTGATGTTTCTCTGAGATGATAGACATTTATTATTTCTAATGAAAAACGATCTGTTAAGTAAGTAGTTTTTTATGAGGAGTATCATATGTGCATTGAAGTTTAAGTTTTTGATCTTGTAAATTAGACCTTCATGCCATAGTCTATCAAATGCTTTTGCAACGTCAAGCATCACAAAAGCAGAATTTTCTTTGTTCTTTAGTCCTCTGCTGATAAATTCTATAATCCTAAGGAGTTGCTTGGTTGTACTAAGTTCCCTACGGAAACCATATTGCTCATTAGGAAGCTTGTTCATGTAATTTAAAAGGCGATTGTAAATAATTCTTTCTAAAAGTTTTCCCAGTGAAGAGAGGAGACTGATGGGCCGATAGTTGTTTGGAATAGTAAGATCTTTGTGTGGTTTAGGGATCATGATTATGATAGCTTCTTTCCAAGTGTGTGGGAAGTAGCTGAGATGAAGACAGGAGTTGAAAATGAGGGAAAGCTGTTTGATGATATTGTTCGGAAAATATTTAATCATTTTATTGGTAATGCAGTCTTTACCAGGCGATTTTTTGATATTGAGGTGTTTAATTATTGCATAAAGTTCTTCAGGGGTTGTGGGTTCGAGTCCCGGGTCCTCTATGTTTGTTCGGTTTATTTCCTTGTAAGTATTATTAATAATATTTTCAAAATTTTGATCAGTTTCAGTGATGTTCAATTTGAATTGGTCTTCCATACTGTCCGCAAAGGTCTCGGCTTTTTCTTGATCTGTATATATTAAACCCCTTTCACCCTTCAGAGGTTTACAAGTTTGAGTCCTATGTTTCAAGTTTCTGGCAAATTTCCAAACGGAATTATCTTCAGTATTCAGGGATTTGAGCGTTTCTTCCCATTGCTGGTTCCTATGAGTAGAGCATTTTTCTTTAATTAGTCGATTAAGATTGTTTATTGCCGTTTTATATATAGGATTGAGCGTCTTCCTGTACTTTTTTCGAATACGATTTCTAGTTTTAATTAATTCTCTGGTTTCTTGAGGAATTTTGTGGTAGTTATGGATATATTTAATCTCCTCAGTGGCATCTTTAAAGGCTGTGGATAATTCCAAGTTGAGAGATTGAATTGAGATGTCTATATCTATGGTATTGTTAATGACGGGGGCTGTCCAGTTTCTTGTGAGCAATATATTATGGTAAAGGTTCCAATTCGTTCTTTTGGTGGTGGTGGGAGTATTACTTTTGCTAATGTTGATTGTAGATATAGTCGGGAGATGATCTGAGCTCAAGTCATTGCACACATCAGAAGCAATGTGAAAATTTGTGTTGGTTAAGATAATGTCCAAGATGTCTGGGATTTGTGATTGGAAAGTTGGGTAATAGGTAGGTTCCATGGGGGAGAAGACTTTAAGTTGGTTTTTGTTAATGATATCGATCAGTTGTTTGCCATTATTATTGGTTGCTCTGCAGCCCCAGTGTCTGTTTTTACAGTTGTAGTCTCCTAAAGAGATGGTTTTGAAGTTTCCAGAAAATAAGTGTTCAATATCCTTTTGTGTAAGTTTTCTGTGTGGCGGGTTGTAGACTGCCGAAAATTTAATTTTCATGCCAGCATTGAGTTCGGTAATCACTGAGACTTCCTCGTAGCCTTCATCATTCTTGCTGCTATATAGAGTTGATGGAATAGCTCTTTTGACATAAAGAATTACCCCACCTCCCCTATAGTGTAATCTATTTGTTGCGTAAACTTTGTAGTTGCTTATGTTGTAGTTTCGACTGCCGTTGGAGTGAGTCTCTGTGACTGCGCAAATGTCCAAGTCTTTATTAATAATAAAATTTTTAAATTCTTCAAATTTGTTTGCTAGGCTATTGGCATTCCAGTTTCCAATTTGTAGTAGTTCTAAAGAGATGGGGTTATTACTCATTGTTAGGTTGTGGGTTTTGGCTAATAAGTTGTTGCTGGTTAACGGCTTGCATTACTCCAGATTTTTGAATATAGTTCACAATGAGTTGTAGCTGGTCAAGTAAACTCTTTGCCTCTTGTATTGTATTATTGCTGGTAGCCTGTGCATATGTTTTATTCTCTACTACTACTCCTTTAGTGATGCGTATAGTGGTGTTATCTTTGTTTTTAGTTTTTGTTGCTTCAATGAAGGTCCTGCATCCTCTAAAGTTCGCAGGGTGGTCCCCTTGACAGTTCGCACATTTAGCAGGAAGGTCTTTACTTTTTGTGCATAAGTGTGTTAAATGATTTTCTCCGCATTTAACGCAACGTGGTTCATGTTTGCAGAGTCTTTGAGAATGATGTAAGTTTTGGCACCTATGGCATTGCGTAGGGCCTCCTCTGTTTTTATATTCTTCTATGCGAACTTTCACTCTGCCTATGTATTGTAGGTGATATATTTCCTTTGCTCTATTAGTTTTTGGCATTGTAATGAGAAAAAGCGGAAGTTTTTGAGTCTCTCCGTTTCTGCGACGTGTCATCTGGACAATAGTGCTGATGGTGAATCCTTCTTCTATTAAACTATCAGATATATCAGCTATTTCCGTGTCATGTGGGAGGTCACGAATTACCACTTTGAGTGGTTTATCCTCTGGTAGGAGGTAGGTGTGGTAGCCTGCCTCTATTTTTTCAAGTATTTTGATGGCCGATCTGTGAGATTCAGCGTCTGTGAATTTGATTTTCAGTTCGTAAGTAGAGGATTTTGCAGTATAGCCGGTGAGTTTGGCATCTTGAAAGTGTTTATCGAGAGTCTTCCAAGAGAATTTTCTATCTCTGATAACAATAGGCGGTATTTTCCTCGATGGCTTAGCCATGATGGAGGGATTTCCATTTTCGTTGTTTTCTCCCTGGGAGTGTGTGCTAGTAGAAGGGATATCCTGTTGTACATCTTTGGTAGTATCCGTGTGTTGGAGTTTTTTATTTTTAGCATCTGCAGTGGAATCTTCGATGAGGGTTTTCTTAGTTTTGTTAGGTGGTTGTTGATCCTCATTGATTTTTCGAGTTCTTTTGATGCTGTTTTTGTTTTGGTTATTTCCTGAGTTATTATCATCCATAGTAAGGATATCAAATTTATTTTGCGTTGGAATATCCTGGTTTATGACTTCCGTCATTTCAATAGAGTTATCTTCTGTTGAGGAATCATCTTGACTCGCTTCTTTAGCTTTAATAGTAGCTTCTTGAGTGATGTGTTTTGCAAAGGTGCAGAGTTTTCCTCTAACAGTTTCCTTGTCTTCGGTAGTAAATTCATCCGAGTTCGTAATGTCGTTCAGCATGCTGCAGACTTCATCTAGCCTGGCAAACAGTTGTTCCAGCATAATTTTTTGGGTTGCCCGAAAGGCGTCCTGTCTAGTAGGTTTAGTACTATCCATAATCAATCGAGATTCAAGTGAAGAAATTAGAGAGAGTCTCCCCTGGCCAGGGGAGAACAAAGAGCGAGTTAGACCGCTCAGTGACTCTGGATGACAGAGAGATGAATGACACGAAACTACTAGATCTTTTAAAAATTTGAAAATTGAAACTTGAGATTCAAACAATGATCGAGGTTTTTTTTATAACTAATTGTCCTCCTATGCTATCTATAGCCCTATCCTATCCTATAGTAATTAACATAAAGTGCTTCTCCGCGCGTTCTTATATATAAAGAATTTGTAATTCAGCAATAGTGGTGCATGCTTTTAACATTTATCCTCTCGTGAAAATAATTGTTTTATACTGAAATTGGAACTTTTTGTTAGAAATGCAATGTAAATTTTGATCGATTTTTATCCTCAGATAACACTACTCATGAATATTTTATATAGGTAAATAGAATTTGACAGTTTTTTAATTTCGGAAAACGCTTGTAGTGAAGTCATTCATCCGAACATTAGATTGTATAACCATGGATAAAAAAAGATCTTTTGATTTTTTTTCTAATTTAATTTGAAAAGTTCTAAGGATCAGTTACATGTTTCTTTGTCATTTTTCTTTGTATACGATAGAATTTGGCAGAAATTAGGTTATTCTTCTTGGTATAATATTTAAATCATAATTGATTCTCTTATTTAGACTGATAAAATACTTTGAAATAATGTTGGAGTATTGTTGGGATTATAACAGTGCATCTCAAACTCTCGTTGAAGACATGCGTTGAAGACAATTTGAGAAGACACGGATGAAACTTAATAATAAATTAAGTAGATCTTCTGGGTACAGGGAAATTTCAGCGGCATCTTCTATTTGGAAAAGATGCCTCTCACATAATAAGTTGCAACAAAATTTACATATTCAAGTGGTTATAAAACTTTCATTCATAAGATTAAAAAGAATGTATATGGTGCTGCTCCTATAGTGAATGAAAGTGTGTATCAAATATCGTGCAAAAATACGTCAAATTTGATTTCTTTATATAAAAGATTGGAAACTGAATAGTGTCACACTTGGTGGTATTTTGCAAGATATGATGAATGAAGAACCTGCAGATAGACTCAAACATTTATATAGGAAAGTAATGATAGAAAATAATTAGGATATTCACAAGGTGAAAACTTCAATTTGTGTAGTAATAGATAAATAAATATCCCATCAAACAAATGTCTTTCATATTTTTTATCATCATGGTTTCATACTGGCAAACTATGAAAGAGTAAAATGTTATACACGTATGAATATTAATCCATCAGAAAAAATACTGTCTACAAAAAACTATTAGTTTACTAAAGAAGGGGCTGGTTTCTAATAAAATCTTCTCCATTGTGATTGTGCAACATTTCGTTAAAAGAAAGTCTTCAGAATTGTATCTAGGGAAAATACTCGAAAGAGGCATTTGTATCTAACATTAGACTAAGCATTTTATCACTAACTTGCGAATTCACTTTCCGATTTTTCTATAAGAAATTACCTATAAGAAAGTTGTTGTTAACGACATGTGTATAACTTCTAAAGATTTTGAAGAAGAAAGGTGCAAGTTAACTTTTACGAAAAAAAAATTGAAATTCAATAGATTTTTATAAATTATAAATAAAATATAAAAATAAAGAAAGAGTGAAACAAAATCCAAAATATCTAGCGCAAAGAGCGTTTTGCAGAAATGAAATTTGTTTTTAAGAATTATTTAAAATGTAAATATCAATATATATATATATATATATATATATATATATATATATATATATATATATATATATATATATATATATATATATATATATATATATATATATATATATATATATATATATATATATATATATGAAGTACATTTTTATAATTAGGCCACAGCATGGGCATTACACATTTATTACAATTTTATTACATTTATTACCATAAAATACTTTCTAATTTATTATGTAACTCAAAATACATCACTTTTTGCAGAATAAATGTGCTTAAAGTGTCACTAAAATTTAAGGAAAAATCTATAAAAATTGAGAATTTTGAAAGTCTGCTGTATCTTTAAAACAATATGAAAATAAAAAATTGGATAAGAACCTATTTTTAATTTTGCATATAAATATTACTTGTTTTACACTGGGATATTTTTAAACGAAAAAAGATTTAAAGTGTATGAATATGATTATTTATACGTCAGTATAAAACGACTGTCATAAAATATGCTGGAAATTTAATGTGAGTTTAGATAATTATTTAAAAAGTCCCTCCCACGCACATTAAGAGTTAACTACCTTTCGCGAAAGCTAGTACAAATTTTCGAAACGATGCGATACATTTGAATTAATCTTTGATTTTTGGAAGCATGTAAAAACGGTAATTTTTTAAAATTGAGTTTGTAGTAAATAAACAAAGCTTCACAAAAATTTATATTCAAATTAATAAAATTGTGGCAAAATAACATTGTATATTCAATTACATAAGAATGTATCTTATATTTGTATGTCTAATTTTAATAAATTAGAAAAAATTTACAGAAAATTAATACGAAAAAAGTTATCTTTGTAGAAACAAAAATATGGCAATGAATTATTCCACCCTTCTATCTGAAGAGCTCTCTTGAAGGTGTATTTCATGTGTAGATCCAATCTTTAATTCCCACAGCGTGAAAACTTTTAAGATTGTTTTTACTCCACGCAATAGGAGAAAAAGACTGGGTACCTTATACACATCGTGGTATCTCTAACACGGGAAAAACTACAGCCATTACAGTACATCTAAATTCTTGTTTTACATGAAATATGATTAACTTTTTTTAAAAAAGGATTTTAAAATAATCTCAATAAGTAATAATGTAAAATATGTGTTTAAGGAAATATAAATACATGGTAAATATCATAAACATCAGTGAAAGATTCGTTCGTTATGCAGATGTGTTCTTCAGTAGATGCCGCTATTTATATTACTTAACGTATTTTACAATTGAAATATTGGAAAAAAAGTAAACATTACTATTCACAAGTTTTCAAAAATACTGAAAATATATTTTAAGAAATTTAATACTCGTTTTGAATAATTATTGGTACCCATTTTTCAAAAACATGTATAAAAAATTATTACAATTATTCTATGCGTCAATTTATTAATCATATTACTCCCTATCTCATTTATTCTTTTCCCTCTTCATTATTATTTTTCAAACAATAATGTCGAGAACTGTAGTCACATTACATCCATTGCTTAATAACAAATACAACAATTATAAACCAATGAAGACTAGAAAAATTGAGGCATTGAAACAACGTACCTCAATCAACATATGATGAAAGTTCTCTATCATGATGTGAAATGATCCATATTCTCAAATTTAATATAAAATTTTTCGAATTGATTTTAATAATTTTCTTATTTTTGGTAGTTTATACGAGGGTCACTCTGAAATTTTTGAGATACAACTAAGTTTTTAAAGTTACACTTTAAAACCTTAGCTGAAATTTTAGGTGTGTTCAAAGTAGTCTCCTCCAGCATCAATGCCCTTTTGTAGACGAATTTTCCACAGATTAAATGCCTCAAGCCATTCATTTCTTCGAATAGAAGAAAAAAATGCATTTATAGCTGCATCAATCTCTTCTTCTGAATGAAAACGACGTCCATGTAAGTTCTTTTTTAGATTAAAGAATAACCAAAAGTCGCACATTGCAAGATCAGGTGAATACGGTGGATGTTCGATCACTTTAATTTGTTTTTGTTTAAGAAACTCAACTGTTAATCCGGCTGTATGTGAAGATGCATTGTCATGGTGAAGCATTAGTTCCCTAACATTCAGTTCTTGTAGAATTTCTGGAAGACATTTAGTGGTATACCAGTTTGCTGTTACTGTCTTCTGTCCTTCCAACTTGATGGCTTTGACCAATCCCGTACTTCTGAAGAAAACGGCATACATCACTTTTTTCAGTGCGCGTTGTTTTTTGCGGAAGTTTTTTCACCATTGTCGGCGTGGGATCATCTTCAAAGATCCATACTTTTATTTCTTGACGTGTTGGAACGCCAAAAAAACAGTAAGTACGTTTCATCACCTGTTTCAATTTTAGAAATGATGCGGTGGCCATCATCATTCAGCATATTAAGAGTTTCTTTACTGATTCTGACACGCTCCTCTTTTTGATGCTCAGTTAGATTATGGGGAACCCAACGGCAAACTACTTTTTCCATATGTAATTTTTCATGAATGATTTTGTGTATGGCTGCGGATCCAATGTTAAGTTCCTTCTGTATCATTTGATAGGTACAGCGATTATCATCTATTAAAAGTTTTTGTATGGCAGACATATTATCCGGGATTACTGCCGACGGCAGCCTTTCTGTGTGTTCTTCATCCTGAAGAAAATTGCGACCTCTTCTAAATTCTCTAAACCATCCGAATACAGTGGCACGAGCTGGAGATTCATCACCAAATGCTAATTGCAACCTTTGAACTCATTCTTTGAAATCGTAGAAAATCATATGCGAAAATCTCGCGTCAACTCCATTTTCTCTTCTGTTTAAAATTTATTCCACGCTAAACAAGTTGAAGTAAGTCAGTAAAAAACCGTCATCTGTGTTAAAATACTTTGTACTTTAAAATTAAACCGTTATTTTTGATTTTTTAAATATTCGTCTGCGCGTATCTCAAAAATTTCAGAGTAACCCTCGTATAAATTATAAAATTATTATTTTTTATCTTATATTTTTAAGGCTTTTTCATGCCTTTCTCTTCAGTATAATTATTTATATTTGTCTGAGAATCGATGTGTTAATATTAGAATTGTTAACCTGTGAATAAATTTAGAATAACCTGCACTGCTAATGTTCAAATCCGGGATTATTTTAAATCAATATTTCAATTTTTGTTTTAAATTTCACTCTATCAATCACATTCCTTTCTAACAGTCCATGCCTCTTCTTATAATCAATGGCATTAATAGTAGACATTTCTTTATGAAATTGACAGTTTAGGGCAATATACTTGTCATTAAAAATTTTGTGCCGATTTCGCTGATAATAATGATATTTACGTTATCTCACGTGTTTCGTTTATTTATAGAACCCGCATGATTAATGACAGCTAAAAACATTTACGAGACGACTTGAGTGAAAACATGGCTTAGAATTAATAATAATTTAGGTATTTCTAAGTTATGTTTTATTAATAATAATAAAACATAATTTAGAAATAAATAGATTTCATAAATTTTGATAAAGAAAGCCGTTTTTTTACAAGAATTCAATTCCAGAAATTTTTGAATGAGAAATGCTACGTAATTTGTGCATAAGAAGCACTGAATGACTTAATGAAGGGAACTTGATAACAGAAAACTTGATTATGGAAATGAGAAACGAGTTTGCAGGCATGATAGAAGCAGAAAATGACGTAGTCTACGAAGTCAGCAGATCAGTGGATAGGATTGAAGGGACTTTTAAGATAAACTGCAATGAAATGCTTTTCTACACTAAAAAAGTATTAAATATACAGTTATGTGTGGGAATGTAAAAATAGAATACTGCTTGTGTGGTTACCCTCAATAATATGAAAAAAATTATTTTAAATATGAATTACATTTCGCATGTATTTGATATATAATAAATAACTTTCATAATAAATTACATAATAAAGAACTTTCTACAAGAGTTTATTTAAAAAAGAGGGTTGTACCATGAAAATTAATTATTTACTTCTAATTTTGTTTATTTCAGAAACTAACGATTATAAAAACTATTTTAATGATCCTTTTGAATATGTAAAATTGATTTTCTGGTGTATAACATAGTAACTTCAGCGTGTTTGCTCTTCAATGGATATTCGCCAGATTAACGTCGGAATTGATTTCCATTTACATATAGTTATTCTATCGTCATGCGTACACTGTCACGACCATCAAAAAAATTGAAATTCCGTAACTTAGTTAAAACAGAAAAAAACCTTACTGTAGCGTATAATACTGATAGTGCTGAGACAAAAAGCAACTAAGGCCTTGAAAGGGACCAAGCTCACCCTATTTGTTAAATCTAGATCAAATATTTATTTCCAATCTATGGCTAATTGTGTTAAATATTTATAATTTAGAAGATATTGCTTATGAAATATTTTATACCTATTAGTAGGACCCAAGAAAATTCAAAGATCTCAATTCAGAACTAATGCTTTCTCTGATAATACTCAATTAATCGTGTTCAATATGAGTAAATGGTACTTTTTAACTGATGGAAAGAACATCAAATATGAAAGAAATAATATTTTATTATTAATATTTTAGAATTAATACAAGCCATTGTTTCATTCTAAAATACTTTTGGAAATGAAACAAAATACTTTCAGACCATTTTTCCTCTAAAAAATGGTTTACATTCTAATGGCATTGAAAATATTAATGAGGTCACTTACATTTATGAAATTTTTTTGCTAATTACACTTACCTTTAATATATTTTACATTATTATAATTTTTCTTCAAAAAATTATGAAGAATATTTACATAAATTATATTTTCAATCAAAAGAACGAATTAAATTATCAAATTATATTCTAGCACAAGATGGTAAAAAGAATTTAACAAATTAATTTTTCAATAAAAAAATTTTTTTCTGATGATTTTTTGAGACATGTAGTTTTTCTAGAGAACTGTTAAAAAATCACACACAAATAAAAGAAATATTTCACATATTTCTCCACCTGATCGTAAAAGTGGACAATCGTAAATATTTGAGGATGTATACAGTTTGGACGAGTGATAATTTCCACATGTATCCAGAAAAATAAAATCTTAATCATATGAGTTTAACCGTAAAGTGGCTGATACTCTTTTTCATCTTAAAAGAATTTTAATTATGTTATATGCACTTGTACTTATTAATTTAACGTCTGTGTGAATTTCAAGCCACTCACCGTTAGCGTTTGTCTCTAATTGCTCATAATAAATAACCACAAGCTATAAATAATCAAATCATAATGCTCCCTCACTTTACATGCTGATAAACTAAACAAATCCTAAACATACAAAAATATCCTGGCAGAAGCATAACTAGAAAATATAATTGATAAAAATATATATTAATAATAATTTAAATAAAATATTGGAGGTTAAATTTAATTCATTTTTGAAAAATTGTATTAATTTTTTTATATATCACTTATATCAGAATAATTAATTTATGCTACCACATTACATGTACTTTCAAAATTTAAAAATAGAAGGCTACATATTTTTGGGATATACGATTATATACTCCACTGACTATGAGATCATCATGACCACAATGGATTTGGAAAAAATATAGATTTGGATAAAATCGTATCATACTGTTGCGAATGGCAGCACCTCACCCACCAATCATGTGCCGTGCGCATCCCGCACGGGCTGACGTCATATGTTTATATTACTTTTTCTCTTTAGTAGACCTTGTAACTTTGTCCATGTAGTTTGTAATGTTCTGTGTGCTTTATTAAATGTTAGTTTCGTTTCACATTCTGAGTTTTATTCAGTAAAATTAATTAATCTGTCGAAATACGACATCGGGTAGTTGTCAGCCCTGCTTAAACTTTTTTGACTTGTTTCGTTATAGAGCGTAACGTTACATAATTTCTGGCGCCCAACGTGGGGCATTTTTCGGCAGCTAGTTGATTAGTTTGAGCCTGAAAAATGAATGTGACGTAACTAAAAAGACAACGAAAATCGTTTCGTATCTCATTTACTGCCTGTGCGAATAAAATTGAGACGGAACTTTGCCAAGAGAGCCCGGATGTCAATCGACTTTCGGTTTTGAAATCGCAAATTAGCGATAAATTTACACGCTTAGAAGTTTGCCAAGGAAATATTACGGACCTTATTCTGAAAGAAGAAGATTCCGAAACAGAACACGAGGAGGATTTCCTGACTGCCGAGGAATATAGAGATAAGTTCTCCGAACTATGTTCGCGAATTGATCGGCTATCTTTGAAAGAACCGAAAGCAATAGAATGTTCTGAGAAGAGAAAGTTCAAACTTCCCAAAATAGAGCTAAAGAAGTTCAACGGCGATGTTAAAGACTATTTGACCTTTTGGAGTCAGTTTAGTAAAATTCACGATGATGCAAGTATCCCCAATGAGGATAAATTTCAGTACCTCCTGCAATCCGTAGTGCCGAAATCGAAAGCAGCTCGTGTGGTGGAGAGTTTCCCTGCAACGGCGGATAATTACTCCAAGGCGATATCCCAGCTTAAGGAGAGATTCGGACGTGAGGATCTTTTAGTGCAAGTTTATGTTAGAGACCTGCTCACCATGGTTATGAAAAATGCCGTCACCGGACGTTCCAAGACAGATCTTCCGACATTATACGACGAGTTAGAAGCGAAGATACGGGCCCTAGAGAGTCTAGGGCGAACCCAGGAAAAGTACGGTGATTTTCTAAGTCCTTTAGTGGAATCTTGTTTGCCGGAAGAGGTATTGCTGGCATGGGAAAGGAGCAGAAACATGAGACCAGCGTCTGATGCTGAGAATCGTTCACTGGAGAATTTAATGGATTTTCTTAAGCAAGAAGTAAAAGGAGAAGAGATGGTCGAGTTAGCTCGAACTGGTTTCGCTTCTTCTTCTAACTTCAAGAAGAAAGATGCAGTGCACAAATTAGATAATTACCCGACGGCAGCGTCATTGGTAAGCACTAACACTAGAGGCAACACAGGTAAGCGAATTTTACTTTGTGTTTTTTGTAATGGGAAACATCACTCCAGGGACTGTTTGGAAGCGAGAAAAATGTCCTTAGATGAAAAGAAAAAATGTTTGCTGAAACATAGAGCCTGTTTTTCATGTTTCTCTGCCACGCACTTTTCAAAATCCTGTAAAGTAAAAAATTCCTGTTTATATTGTGCCAAGCCGCACCATTATTTATTATGTGACATTTCTAAAGAAAGTAGTAAATCGGACTTCATCGAAGCTAATTCATTAACCAATAGTTGTGTTAAGCATAATGTTTACTTAATGACTTTTATTGTTAAAATACGTGCAAATGACAGAGTGGTAACGTGTCGAACGTTACTGGATAGCGGATCTCAGTATTCCTACATCTCAAAGCATGCAATCGAAAAATTAGGTATTAAAGCAACTAACAAAGTAAAAATGCAGCTTTCGTTATTCGGCGGAAGAGAAACGCCGAGTCAGATACATGATGTTTACGAATTGGTTATTAGTTCGTTGGATGACTCATTCACTCTAAGTGTTGAAGCTCTTTCCGAAGAGAGAATTTGTGGCAATGTGCCAAAAATCAACTGTTCTACTATTATGAATGAGTTAACTGAAAAGGGGATTATTTTATCAGACAGTGAGGCACCTGAATACGAAATAGATTTGCTTTTGGGTGTTGATGTTGTAGGGTTTTTGCTTATGGATAAACCTATCAAATTGAATTCGGGTTTGTTTTTGTTAGAGACGCGGTTAGGATTCATTCTGATGGGAAAACAGGAAATGCTTAGTAAACGTGATGCAATATCTGATACTGTTTTGAGTGTTATTTCTTTATATGTTTCGAATTCATCTATTACTGAGTTGTGGGATTTGGAAAGTATTGGGATTCTTGATCCAGTTCAGAGGTTAAACAAAAATAATGAGCATTTAAAGGTGATACAGGAGTTTGAAAAGAGTATGAAGATTCTGCCGGATGGCAGATATGAACTTTATTTGCCTTTTAAAGCAAATACAGTTGAGTTGCCTTCCAATAAAAATTTGACATGGAAACGACATACAAAAATGTGTGAACGCGCACAACGGAATGGGATTTTAGAAGATTATAAAGCTGTATTTAAGGAATGGGAGGAATTACAAATAATAGAAAAAATTGAGTGTGAAAACGAAACCTCTCATTTCTTGCCACACCGACCAGATTGTGAAAACCGATAGTAGCACCACAAAAATACGTCCAGTTTTCGACGCTTCGGCTCGGGAAACTGGAAATATCTCATTAAATGATTTATTGCACAAAGGTCCAAATTTAATCGAGCAGATACCGGATATAATTGACGGGTTTAGAGGTTATCCTATTGGAATTTCTGCAGATATTGAAAAGGCTTTTCTTCAGTTGGGATAGCCCCTGAGCACAGAGATTTTTTGAAGTTCTTTTATCCTACGGGGAAAGAGCAAATCGTGTATCGATATTCTCGAGTGGTCTTTGGTGTAACATCGAGCCCGTTTATGTTAGCTGCGGCACTTTCACACTTGCTCGAACATGTGCCAAATGAAGATTCTGAGATAGCCAATAAATCGAAACTTTCGTTTTATGTTGACAACTGTTTCGGGGGAGTGAATGATGTTAGACAGCAAGAAGAATTTATTTTGAAGGCTAGGGCAATTTTGTCTCGGGGTTGTTTTAATTTACGAAATTGGGAGAGTAATGTTGAATGTCAGTATCTATCTAAGAGTACGGGGACGACGAAAGTTTTAGGAATGTTATGAGATCTTGACAGGGATGTTTTAAAATGCAATATTTGTGTGGAAGATCTAAAATCTGATTGTAATATAACAAAAAGGTTTATTTTAGCCGCTGTACAGAAAATTTTTGACCCACTAGGTATTTTATGTTCTGCAACTCTGCTTCCTAAGATACTGTTGCAGAATACTTGGAAATTGAAATTATCATGGGATTCACCTATGCCAGATGTTGTGAAACCCTTTCTTAAATGGTGGAGTGAAGTGGGTAGACTGGCGGACATAGAAATCCAGCGTTATTTTGAAATTAATGATACCACTCAGATGCACGTGTTTGTTGATGCTTGTAAAGAGGCCTATGCAACTTGAATATTTCTGAGATCAGACACTTCCCAAGGTGTAAGGGTTGTGCTTATCAGAGCAAAATTTAGAGTGACCCCTTAAAGCAAATTACTATCCCCAGGTTAGAGTTTATGGCTTGCTGTACAGGTGCCAGGTTAGCACATTCGGTGCAGCAAGCACTTAACATTATAGAAATGGAAATCATTTTTTGGAGCGATTCCATGGTTGCTTTATATTGGTTAAGACATAAAGGGGGTTGGTCAGTTTTCGTTTCGAATAGAATTGAAGAAATAAAAACGCTTTTTCCTAATAGCGAATGGCGACATGTGCCAGGGAAAATTAATCCTGCTGATTTAATCTGTCGAGGGTGTTCACCTAGTTATTTGGTTGAGTCACACTGGTGGATGGGGCCTTCATGGTTAGTTGAGTCTCCAGACGCATGGCCCATTTCCGAACTAAATAATTGCGAAACTTCCGAAATTACTTCAGAAAGAAAAAGAGTTAGAGTATGTAATCTAAATTTGACAGAGAAAAATGTACCTTGGTACGCTGAGAAATTTTCCAAATTTCATTCGATCATAAGATTAGTGGTTTGGGTTCTACGATTTGTTAACAATGCAAGAAGTAGTGTTAATGAGAGAAAAGTGGGGGAATTAAACCTAGAAAAGATAGAGAATGCTGAAATCCGACTAATTCATTCTGTACAAACTCAAAGTTTTCCAGGTGAAAAGACAATACCAAACTTGTTTTTATTTAAAGATGGCAACAACATCTTCCGTGTAAAGACTCGAATTACTGAACGTATTGATCCTCCTCACTTTCTATCATTAATCCTACTGCCTAACAATTGTATCTTTACTCAAAGACTTATAGAGCATTTTCACACTACGAATTGTCATGCTGGTACACAGTTACTTCTCAGCATAATTCGTGAAAAATATTGGATACTAAATGGAAGGAGAACTATCAAATTAAAAACTCAGTCTTCTACAATAGTGCGTCCGATTCAGCGTGTGTTTCCCCTCGAAGTCAGTGGAGATGACTTGGAGAGCTTGCCACTGCAGAGTATTCAACAGACTGAATCTGTGAAATCGCTGAGTCCGTCTTCAGAGGTCACACAACCTCAAGTTACCTGGGTGGTCGTGCCATAAGAAGACAAAAAAAAAACTGAACCTAGTGACTGTAACTGATGTTTTTGAGTAGCTATCCAGCTCCTCAAAAAGGGGGGAGGATGTTGCGAATGGCAGCACCTCACCCACCAATCATGTGCCGTGCGCATCCCGCACGGGCTGACGTCATATGTTTATATTACTTTTACTCTTACTTGACTAGACTACTTGGACCTTGTAACTTTGTCCATGTAGTTTGTAATGTTCTGTGTGCTTTATTAAATGTTAGTTTCGTTTCACATTCTGAGTTTTATTCAGTAAAATTAATTAATCTGTCGAAATACGACATCGGGTAGATGTCAGCCCTGCTTAAACTTTTTTGACTTGTTTCGTTATAGAGCGTAACGTTACACATACAACATTGCGGGAAAGGCAGAAAGGAATTTTCTTTTTCTAGTGATGTTACTTCAACTAGAATACGTGTCTCGATAATTTATAAGCAATATTAAAAATAAAATTGAACAATTAGGAAATATGATTTAATATCTACGAAGCTCTGCATAATTTGATGAAAATTAACGAAATGAATCATTCAAACTCGTGTCGTTTGTTCAACAACTAAAGTTTTGCAAACTGGAAAACTGATTGGTAAAAAAAATACAGTTTAAAAAATAGAAATAATGAACAAATCAAGTCCATTGTTTAATAAAACAAACGCCATTTCGTTACATATAGCGTCGACTGATGAAGTCATGATAAAGAGTTAACGTCGTTTCCATCTATATCAATATGAAGTTTTATTGTATGTTTCTGATAAAAACTAGTAGAAAACCAAGAGACAACATCTTTCCAAAACCAAGAAAAAACCAAAACCAAGGAAAACCAAGAAAAACGAATAAAGTAAATTAGACAAGCCTATCAAAGGGAAAATACTAAAGAGGAGATGAATAAACTTACAAAGCAAGCAAAAGTTTTAAGTTCCGCCCACAACCTTCAGACTACTGTGGAAGCAAAAACTGAAAACTCCGTCCTAAAGTTTTGAAATTCCGATACATCTCTTATTGAAAGCTGATATAGGTGAGTTTGAATTTTAGAGAATTTATGCCAACTAGGTTGTATGTCAGCTCCTGAACACCTGGCGCTCTGACATACAACCTATTTAGCACATAAAATTCTCTAAAACTCAAAAATAAATAAACATGATTGTTTACAAACAGACACATCGAAGAGGAAATAAGAAGACAGGACAAAGACATTACCTCCTATTGCATTCGAGTATAGCCCGCGAAGATTTACCTCCTCTTTCACTTGCAGAAATAATCAGGCACTTTTACTTTCATTTTCTACTGGATATAGATGCTTACAAAAATCAGCGAAAGTAAATCAAAATGATTTTTAATTTAAACAATTTTAATTGCTCTATCCTTCTTTTAATATTAACATTTTACTTTATTATAATAAATATACAATTTAAAAATATAAAAAGATAAAAAAACTACTCTTTGTATTTACTTTTTATACTTATGAAGCTTTAATTTTTAAATACACAACGAAAAACATTTACACAAGTAAATTTTCACTCAATTTTTTCCATTTTTTTTATTTCATTTTATTTTTTAATCTCTTTATTCTTTCTCTTCTGCATATCACTATTTAAAATCAAAATCAGGGGCAAAAAATATAAACTGCACCGAAACGTTGTTTACATGAAAATCAGTAGGGAAAATAGGTGCTCAGCTCCAGGTACTCTAAAAACACTTTTAACTGCTTCCAGCTTTTCCTGGGGCTGAGCTTCTAACTCCAGTACTGAATTTTTTGATATTAAGTGAAACAACCTTTTGGCTAATACTCGCTTTTTACTCTTGAACAGGGAAAAGCAGAAGTAGAAGAATAAAGAGAAGAAATAAAATGATATAAAAAAATATTAAAAATTTACGGAAGATTTACATTTGTAATTGTTTTTCGCTGAGAACTTGCTATTTTAAGCTTGTATAATTATTTTTTTTATCAAAAAGAGTAATTATTTTTTATCTTTATTTTCTTTTAAATATATATTTATATTAATAAAGAAGAATGTTTAAATAAAAAAGAAAAGACAGAGCAATTGTTTCAATTTGAAATTCTTTTCCTTACTTTTCACTGATTTTTGTAAGTTCCCAGAACCAATAGAAAATGAAAGTAAAAGGGCCTGGCTATTTTTGAGAGACCCAAAATCACAGTTACCCAGTGTGAATGCGTAACAATTACCTAATGGAGTCGACTTCCGTGGTACTTACTCAACATACCTGTCTCCTAGAAGTGGAATAGGTATTTTCGAATACCTAACGCTGAGCTCCAACCTCCAGTGCTAATGTTTATGATACTAAATGAAACAACCTTTTAGTTCAATTCTTGTTTTTGCTTTCGATTTTAAACAGAAAAAAAATAAGAGGAAGGATGAAAGATCCACTTTAGCCTTCTAGACACTAGAACAACCTTGTTTTTCCAGCTCTTAGATAAAAAAATAAATAAAAATAAATTTAAGCTTTGAAACTGAAAAGATTGTTTTAGTTTCAAATTTTTAAATTTATTTTTTGTATGGTTAGTTCACGTAATTTTGAGTTCTGTTACAAACAGATTAAAACAAGGATGCAAGTTAATAGCCGATAGGTTTTCAGGATGTGTCTTTTTGTTTATGATTGTATATTTATTTTGCTTTTTATCTATATATTATATATAAAAAGAAAAAAATTCAAGATGCAAAATGTTTTGTGTAAATAATCAATAATTAACGCCCAAAGTCTTACTAATTCAGCTGTGTTCACTTGTCTATCTATTTTATTTTTCGTCTATCGTCTATTTATTTCTTTGTTATCGTTATCATTGCGTGTGTTATATATAATGTGGTTCAGTATCTAACAAATCTGAATGAGTCTAAGAGTAATTTTACATGCATGGATTGCTTAAAAACGTTTATAAAAATATAGTTTGAAACGTCATGCAAATAAATTTATGATAAGATTGCTTTAAATCTTTAGAAAGTGAGCAATCATTAAACTTCAAATGTGAGAACTGCCATCTCAAATTTAGTGTGATCTAAGAAATCTTAAATGTCATTAGAAAAAAATCATATTTCTAAATTCTCTCAAAAAAGTAATTATGTATGTCCCCTATGTTATGGTAAAAGCGACAAACAATATTTCATTTCAAAAATGCTTACGATATGGATCTTGCTGAGCTAGAATTTAATTCATTTGATGATTTTTGGCATGGAAGGCAGACATTGAAAATAACACAAAGAGAATATTTGCTTCTTTTGATAATATGAATACTAATAGGCACAGAGAAAAATATTATAATTTCTGACACAGGAAATTTTACATCAGAAGTTAAAGGTTTGCGTCATTTGAAAGTTCTTGTCAGTAAAAAAATAAATGAATGCTGCCCAGCTGCAATAAAATTAACAGAATACACAGATGACAAATGTGCAGTATCATATCAGCAAGTATATTTTGTTCAGCAGAATTACTTATGTCACTTATTTTTAACAGCAGATGAAAAAAATATATAGCCTCAAAAATAGCAGCAAAAGATCCTGTGGATAATATTATAAATGAAATGAGGAATTCTATATTGGATACTGAAGTTGAGAGGGTTCATTTACTTACAAAAGAGATATACGTAATATTAAAATGTCTTTAAATCTTACTTTTAATTTGGAGAAGCATAAGAATGATTGAGTCAATGTACACATGTGAAGATATATTGCATGAAAGTTATACCATCTATAGGTACTTTATTTCCATCTTTTTGCTTACAAAATTCCTTATTGCTTCTCTTCAATTTCTGCTTTCTATTTGAAAAATTTATTAAGTGCTAAATAATTTCTTTTAAAAGTGTCTTGAAGAGTAATTTCAATATGAATAAGTTTTATATCAATGTAAATTTTTCTGATGTACAACACTTTAAATCTTTAAGCACATTTCCTCTGTGATTCTGTATAGGTATTTTAATTCTCTCATGAACTGTATTTTTGGAATTTGATTAATAGTTTTGAATCAGTTGTGTGCACAGTTTTCATGTACTCATCTGAATCATTTCTCGTAGCAAAATGTTTTTGGCACTCTCCCCAAATTTTAAGAAATGCTTCTTATTCTCTTCATCACATTTCATCAACATGAAATTTCTTAAGTTGCCTTTAGAAATATTTTTCTGTAAAAATTTATAACACTAAAAGGGCATATTTTGTTAGAGGACATTTTATCAGCTTTATTCTGATAAGACTTAGAAAAACGTTAGAAAATAAACTTGTTTCTAGAAAAAAATAATAACAATAATTCGAAACTTTTTACTGAAAACTAAAATTGTACAAGCTAGGCTCTTTTAAATAAAAGTACTCATATGCATGATACCAGCATTCTAAATATCATTTTCTTGGTTATAAGACAAATGATACTAAATTGCACGTTAATTGTCATATTAGTGTTATTCAAACAAATGATAATAAATTTGAGTGAATGACATAACTTATGATACAAACCCCTCTGGGGTTTCACCTTCTTTAGGTAAACACGGGTGTCACAAACCCGAGGTACTCCAGTGATCTGTCCTCTTCTTTCTTTCCCTCTCTCCTCTACTCTTCTGCTTTTTCTTCCTTTTCTCCCTTGTTGTGGTTGCCTCGTAAGAGGTTGAGGGCTCCCCTTGAGTAGCTTTCGCCATTCTCTTCTTAATTAATGATTATTAATAAGTTACTATTAGCTCATTTTGGGGACTAAATCACCCACGTGTTTTCCGTGCGTGGAGACCCGTGTCCCTGGCAAGGAGGGTCCTGGAAATTGAGGCCCCCAGAGACCAACATATTACTTTGGCCTCTGCTTCAGGTAAACGGGAGGTGTGTTGTGGTCTTCAGCACATCAATCGGCTTTATGGATCAAGCGATCGGAACATCTACTGGGTGACTCGTTAAGGGTGGAGGCCACTTCAGGGATGAACTGTGAGCATATAGGACCTGGCTAGCACTGGTGCAACTGGTCTGCATCCCCTTGTTAGACTTGGTGGTGGGTGGTGCGGTTAGGTCCCAAACTTTTATTAATTTTATATGGAGAATTCTGCTTTTTTATCTCCCACGAGAGCACATTTTAAATGAAATAAATGCTAAATTGTTGATTATAAAAAAGAAAGAGGGCAATTTTACAACTGTCTCTCCTTTCCTAATATCAAAAGGAATATCGGGAGTCGTTGGTGAGGAGAAAAATATCCAGAAAATGCGCTCTGGTGATTTACAAGTGGGGGTTGCTTCAAATAACCAAGCAGCAATCATTGCAAAAATGCAATATGTAGCTAATTTGAAAGTGACTGTTATGCCTCATAATTATCTTAATTTCTCACGTTGCGTCATTTCTTCTAGGGATTTGTTAAACACGCCGACGGCTGAGATTCTTGAAAACCTGCAAGATCAGAAGGTCTGAGGAGTTAAGCGCATTCCAGACAGAAGGGATGGGAAGTTAATTGAAACTAAGCATCTCATTCTGACTTTCGTCACCCCAGACCTCCCGCAGTATATCAAAGCGGCTTATATGAATCTATCCGTCAGGTAGTACATTCCAAACCCACTGAGATGTTTTCAGTGCCAGTGCTTTGGACACTCGAAGAGTGCTTGCAGGGGTAAACTCACCTGTGCTCGATACGCGGTGATTGGCCACGATTGTTTGATCTGTACAGCAAAAAGGTGTGTGAACTGTCGTGGTGACCACCCCTCCTGCTCTCGAAATTGTCCACACTGGATACTAGAAAAAGAAATCGCCACTGTTAGGATTAACCAAAAGATTTCATATCCTGAGGCAAGAAAACTAGTCTTCACGAACACCACAATATGGAATGAGTTATGCAACCGCCACTAGGAAAATTTGTAAATCCATTAGCACACAAACTGATACTGTGATAATTACCTCGTCAATATTGCCCCGAAGTCCAACTTGAAGATCAAAAACCTCCGTTTCAAACATTACTAAAAGCAAAGCTCCTTCAGCGAAATCAAAATCTACGAAGGCATATAAACTAAAATCATCAAGAGAGGTTTCTTCTAGACCCTCTATATTCATCCGTAAAGCCTTGTGGCTGGAAGCTGACGCTGTCAATCTACAGCCATCCGACGAAGATCTATCGTTCGTGGAGATGTCAGATGACATGCTTTTCAGCTCCGGGCAAAGAGCTTTTCAAAATAAACAATAATTTCCATTGTTTCATGGAACTGCCATGGTTTGCGTTCACATCATGACGGCATCAAGTCTATAGCATCAGCTATAGACTATATTGCTATACACGTGGGGTATAGCAATTCAGTTTCCTGAATTGTTATACCCCACGTGTATAGCAATTCAGGAAACTTTCCTGAAGTCTTCCAACATTTCCACACGTGGGTTCAATTGCATTAGAAAAGACTGTGGTGAAGATGGTGCAGTGTCAAGTGATGTTTGTATATTTATATCAAATAATTTCCCCAGTACTGCCCTACCAATTAATAGTCCTCTACAGGCTGTAGCTGTGAGAATTCACACAACAGGCTTAATTACAGTCTGTAGTTTGTACTTACCACCATATGATGCCATCCGCCAAGAGGAACTCGATGCTTTAGTTGATCAGCTGCCAACACAATTTTTGTTGCTTGGTGACTTTAACGGCTATAATTCTTTGTGGGGAAGTGATGATACAAATTCTCGCGGTCGGCAGACAGAGCGGTTTATTTCAGATAACAATCTTTGTCTACTTAATACCGACGAGAAAACATTTTTCCATATACCCAAGATCCACTCTCAAGATTATTTCATTCTCTTGATCTTGCTATTTGTTCACCATCTGTTCTGACATTGTTGAATTTAAATGTTGGAAATGATCTGCATAATAGTGATCATTTTCCTCTCGTCATCTCCCAGACTGGAGGTAGAAGTGTAAAACAACATCTACCTACTTACGTGTACAGTCGGGCACATTGGAAATTATTTACACAATTAACAGTTACTGATAATGAAATGATATCGATCGAGAGTATTAGTGAAGGTGTGGATAAAGTCACTAAAACAATTATAAACGTAGCTCATTTAGCAATACCTAAAATTCCTCTAAACCAAACAAGCGTCGCAAACCTTGGTGGAATGACGAATTTCAAAAAACGTATAAAAAAACAAATGAAGTTCTGGGGATTATTTCGGAGGTACCCCACAACGGAGAATCTTATCACATTTAAGAGAGCAAAAGCATTAGCTCGCAGAGCTCGTCGTCGAAGTAAGGAATTCTGGTCTTGCTATGTATCATCAATAACTTCTTCCACACCCAGTTAGCAGTTATGGAAAAAAGTGAAAGAAGCCAATGGAATATATAGAGAATTTTCCATTCCCAATTTAAAATCCGGAGTTGCTGTATACTCTTCTCCTACGAATATTGCTAACGTCTCAAATTCGAACTCTTATAGTTTTTCGTTTTTGAGGACTAAGAGTCGTGCTGAGCGAATACCAATTCGCTTCAACCATCGATAAGCCTTACCATACAACTGTGAATTTGGAATGTTTGAATTGAACAAAGCATTACAGCAGGCCAATAGTACCAGTCCAGGACCAGACAGAATCAGTTATCTCACGCTTCAGCATTTAAGTCCAGATTTTCTGTTGAATTTACTTTATTTGTTCAATAGAGTCTGGACAGAAAACTAATTTCCATCATTATGGTGAGAAGCAATAGTGATTCCTATCCTAAATGTTGCTAAGGATCCTTCAGAGCCATTGCATTATCGACCAATCGCTCTCACGAGTTGCTTATGTAAGACTCTCGAACGTATGGTCAATGCCCGTCTCGTATATGTCTTAGAAACTAATAATTGTATTCATACGAATCAGAGAGGCTATCGTACAGAAAGATCCATTCTTGACGACAATCTTACTTACTTGGAAACCCAAATCCGCAACGCTTTTGTGCCGAGAAATTATTTGGTTTCTATTTTCTTCGACATAAAGAAGGCTTACGACCGTACATGACGATATGGAATTCTCCATTTATTGTAAGGTTTGGGCTTTCGGGGTAATCTTCCGATATTCCTACAGAATTTCTTACGCTCCCGTATTTTTGAAGTACGTATTGGAAATTCTATACCCAATACTTTTATACAGTCTGAGGAAGTACCTCAGGGTTCAATTTTAAGTGTCACTCTTTTTAGCTTATTCATCAGTAACATGCTTCATCGGCTTCCATCATCAGTACATGGTACTTTGCTTGTTGATGACATGCAAATATCATGTGAGGAGTCTAATATGCGATTAATTGAGAGACAATTGCAAACCAAAGTTAATAAACTTGCTGCTGGTGTGCTGAGAATGACCAAATTTTATCTCCTAGCAAGAGCTGATGTGTCCACTTCTATAGAAAGATTAGACTTTATAATGATGCCATGATAAATATCAACAACACTCTAATACCAGTAGTCAATGAAATAAAATTCTTGGGCATTATCTTTGACCGAAAGTTAACCTTTCTTCCACATGTTATTTATTTATGGAAGAAATGTGAATGATCGCTTAATATCCTCAAGGTGTCATCAAAAATACCTTGGGGTGCAGATTGCACATCACTCCTTCATGTTTATCAGTCTTTGATTTTGTCCCGCATTGACTACAGATGTGTTGTTTATGGATCTGCTAGATCTACTGCTTTACGAAGACTGGACACTATTCATCACTCTGCCTTGAAAATATATTCCGGTGCATTCGGCACATCCCCTGTCCAGAGACTATACGTTATATGTCCTCAAATGCCGTTAGACCTGAGACGAATGCATATGTCTTTCAGTTATTATGCTCAGATTAAGTCGAACCTTGAACATTTGCTACGTTCCATTTATCCTAACGACTGTCTTAAGAGACTATATGATGCTCGTCCAAAGAGCATCGCACCTTTTCTCATTCGAACCAAATTACATCAGTGGCTCACAGACCTATGAGACATTCGGATTGAATCTATTGACCAATTTGCTCATCCGCCTTGGTATGACCCAACAAATACATTTATTAATACCTTTGCTCAGTCGGACAACATTCATAATACCTTTGCTCAATCGGACAACACCAATTGTTTTTCAACAGCTGTTCTCTTCTCATCGCTGTCAGTACCAATCATACGAACCTGTATTCACAGATGGTTCTAAAACAGCAGGACATGTGGACTGTGGAGTTTTTATTAATATAGCTTTTAGTTACAGCCTAACTTCATTCTGGTCCCTCTTTACTGCTAAAGCAACAGCAATCTACTACGCGCTTCAGCATGTGAATACAGTTGATTATCATGAATTTTGCATATAGATGACTGTATTGAAGCGTTGAAAAATTGTAGTATTATTGAAGCCTTGGAAAAAAATAGCGTTACTTGTCATCCTGTTGTATCGAGAATTTTCAGAGCATTGGATTCCCTTGTTGGTAAGGGATACAAAATAGTATTTTATTGGATACCAAGCCATGTAGGTCTTGATGGAAACGAAAGGGTGGATGCAGCTGCAAAGTCTGCAGCAGATCCAATTTTACCATCGATTCCGCTCTCAGATGTGAAAAAGGGTATAAAAAGACTTGTTCTCTTTGGGAAGAATTTGCAGGTCGGAAACAAACTCCATACCACATTCCCATATCTCACATCATTATCACTTTTACCGTTATGAAGTGCTGATGTAAGATTAACTCGCCTTCATATCGGACTCACACGTTTCACACACAGACATTTGTTATTGAGTGAATTAAATCCATGGTGTGATTCTTGAGATGAACCACACACATTTACTGTTTATCATATTTTAATTTCATGTCTAGATTTTAACCAACAACCTTTACACATTTTAGTACTGATATTTTAACTTTATTTGATTTAATAAGGGATCCACCCCATAGAAACCTATACGCTTTTTAAGACCAATAGGATTTTTACCTTATATTTAATTTCTATCTTAAATTTTAAAATTATATAAGTTTGTTCTATTAATGGATTTTAAAATAATATATGCAATGATTTTTGTTTTAAAAATTTTTAAAAGTTGCTTGGGTTTTGGGGGAAAAAATTTACAAAAATCTTAATGTTAGCGCAGCATTTCCATGTTTGGACCTTGCGCCAAAAAACCGAACCAACCACTGTTGGTAAAAAAATCTGTGTTCTTAGCAGATTACCTTAACTCTACAAAAGCATCTCTTCCTTTCAACAAAAAATATTACTTGTTTACATCATAATAACTATTCAGAGTCAAAACGCTAATTTTTCTCAATGTGTTTTGTTTGAGGCTTAAAACGGTACACTTATAACATTAGTAAAATCACTTGTGTGTTCAAATAAATTATTTATAATTTTTAGTTAAATAAAAAAGCAATATCTTAATTAAAATAAAGTTATTTGAAGTTCTTTGAAAATATGGATAATTCAATAAGAAAAAATTATAGAATGAAATGAAATTCAAGAATGATGTCTTAATCCCTTATCTCTATTTGCTTGATTAGCATTTTCCAATTCATTTTTTATTGAATTTTTTTAAGTTTAATAATGATGAGTTTGTAAATTAAATTTGTAATTTTATTAATTTCTTAACGTTTAATTAAACTTGGTACATATTCCCTGTATTAAATTGCTATACATGGGATACAAATGGAGAACAATATAGATTTTATAATAAATATTAGACACATTTGCATCCAAAAATTACAAATTTTTTAAAGAAATGAAATATTTTGCTTACAGTTCTTATTTTTTAATCATAGTTTATTTTAGGAAATTGCAAATTTTATATTCGGTCCTGACATTTTATAGGAGTACTATTGTTATAAAGTTAAATATTCGTTTTAAATTTTTTCCCACCATTTAAATAAAGTAAGAAGTTAATAATTTTTTCTTAAGTAAAAAAATTATGTGATAGATGGGAAAAAATCTCTCTCCAATGATTTTGTTTTCTAACGTAAAATATAAATTTTATCATTTAAAACTTGACATTTTTCAGGCACTTAAAAAGCATATATTAACTACATTTTTCTTTTTATTTGATTTTAATAATTGGATCTTTCATCAAAATTCATAGCAAAAAGTTTATAATTTAAATAGCTCAATTTTAGAGACTCACAAACAACTATTTTGATCTTTAATTTATTTCAACAACCACGATTACATTATATCTAATGCATTAAAATGTAATCAATTGTAAATAGAAAAAATTTAAGCACTTTTTTGATTAATAATATAAGATTTACAGTATTTTAAATTATCAATTACAGTTGATGATTTAAAATATCTCATAATTGTATATTTAATATGAGAGATATTAATTTATCAACTCTAATATTTTATAAATGTATATTTAATAAAAAATTGTCCATTCAGATAGATAATTTTCTAAAACACATATCGTACATAATACCATGTATATATAATAATACAAGTTTAATGAAACCTGTACAATGATCATAAAGTAATACTATGACGAATAAAACCGACCATGCTGGATGTGTTAGCGGATCCCTTTCCTCAATCGTGTCCCCCGACATATGCACGCTGAGCAGAAGTAGGAGAAATGGGAAGAAACTTATATTAAACAGCCTTCTCATTTTTCCACTAACATACCTTCTACCTATTTTTGCAAGAGAAACCCCAGATGGTAGTTTCTGCTTTACTAACATTAAAACACAAAACTCAAGACAGAATTTTATAATTAGCTATAAATTATATTAAATATTATAAATCTAATATAGGTAGTTGTTTATTTTTTGAATATTAATTTAATATTTGAATTTTTTTATATTACTTCCGAACAACTCTTTTTTATACTACAATATTACAGGTACTTTTAAAATTGAAAATGAAAAGAGAAATTTCTTCATTTTCACTACATATTATAATATTAAAAGTTTAAACGTAAATTGTACATTTAATATTAAAAATGCAAGAAATTAGTGTCTCACGAATCCTTTTTCTACAAGGTATAACCTTACTACACACACATTTACTACATTCTCTTATTTTAACAGATTAATGGGCACTTTTTCACTTTCTCCCCAGGAAGGGATAGGAAGACAAAATTAAGCAAAGTTACGAACGACGTTGCTGTTACGCCTTATGAGGACATTTAGAACCAGGGAACTTAACTGCCTCGCTAAGCTGCACAATTTTGGGACATGTGATTAAATACACGACACACATTGATGTCATTATGAAGACAATGGTCTTGAAAGCAAAAATAATTTGTAAAATGTCACATAATGCAAATACCCCTGCACAGGAAGTGGTACAAGGGACTTCTTCTTATAGTGAAGGTGCACCAATTAGAAAGATCACAATAGAAAATTTTAAACTATAAATTGTAAAACTAATAAAAATATATATAATTGTAAAATTTATATGCATATATATATTATTTAAACTTCCAAGACAACTTTAATTAATACTCTTTTATGAATAAAAAAAATAATAATCTTAAAATATAATACGTAATTAATGTTTTTATTTTTTCAAATTGAAATTTACAATTTAGGTGTATATGTCTTTTAACAATTTATATAAATTTTAGACTATTTTATAGAAAAAGAGCTTAAGTAGTAATTAATCAATTTAATTTGCACAATGTATTACAATTCAGTTTTACTTTTAATGCAAAAACAATACAATAAGCAAGGCGTGTGCCTTCGGAATTTTGTCCTTCCTTTTTCAGTGGCTCCGCCTACCTAACTCCTATTGTAAAGTGATAGCTACTTAGTTTTATTTCAAATGAAACGATGATACAATGCTATTCGCACTATCTTATAATAAATAAGTATAAATTGGCACTCAGATTATATAAACATGTTCAAGTTAGGAGGAACAATGGATATGAAAAAGATGATTAACAAGACACTATGATTATAACTTTAAGATATTGTCATATTCTTACCTAATATTAAACTTATTAATCAAAATGCTATGTATATACAAAAAAATGTAGTTTACAAATAGCAATCCATGGTTCTTATAATGCAATTTTTTTAAACAGGATAACTATAAAGAATTAGAATGTATCAACAAAAGGTAATGGCGGCATGCAACTAGTTCTGAAAATTTATATCCAATCTTATATATGATGGCATGACAATGACTAA
>JAJQOW010001485.1:0-12500 GCA_037975125.1 Latrodectus hesperus
ATATATATTATATACATATATATACATATAAATATATATATATTATATACATATTTATATATATATATATATATATATATATATATATATATATATATATATATATATATATATGTATATATACATATATATATATATATATTGTACCGAGCTCCACGGGTTCGTGTTGATTGAGAGTTGAATAAAGCGACCACTTAATGAACACAAGACTTTTATTCGTTAAAAACTTCACTAGATAAACGAAATTCCCGCTGTAACAATCACAATTATACAGCTACAATTCGTCAGATATAATAAGAAACAGCTTCTAATCACAGGTCTCAAATACCTCAGACAGAGAACAACTAGCAGTCACAACTAATCGTCTTCACTCTCTGACTGTCTTCACAAAAAAACTGACTCTTCCATGTCGGGCTGCGGTATTTATACCTGACTTGGCGGAGAAATCTACCAATTTCGCCAAGGCCCTGGAAGCTTCTAGGCTATCTCGGAAAATATTGGTCCTAGAGCTTAGGTGATGGATGTTTCCAGAAGTATCGATTTCTCGCCAAGTCGCCAAAAATCTCGCCAACCATCGCCAAGTCGCCAAGAATCTCGCCAACTGTCACCAAGTCGCCAAATTATTAGGAAATCAGCTTTTAAACTACAATACGTCTAAATACCGCAATTTTTGCCCAAAATGTGAGAATTTCTGATCTGTCTGAGATATTTTAAGACAAATATAATCATTATTTACAAATTTGTAACATTGCCCCCTCTCAAGGACTGCACGTCCCGGGCAGTACAATCCCCTGATAGGAGGCCAAATTTAATATAAAAGAATTTACATTTCAAGAGGATACAGAGCACATTACATACAGAAGCAACTAAAAATACAAGAAAATAGAAAAGATTAAAATTATCTATACTATTTACAAACAGACCATGGTCTACTGATTTTTACTCTATATTACGATAAGGAGCTAATCTATCATAATGTACTACCTTTGGTTTTGAAGCAGATGATTTTCTTATACGAACCACGACGTCGTTCAGTCTTTTTAGGACTGTGTAGGGACCTTCCCAGTTGGCTTGCAACTTTGGAGAAAGTCCTTTACGTCGAATCGGGTTCCACAACCAAACTTTGTCACCTTCTTGGAATTCATGTCCCGTCGCTCTTGTGTCATACCTTGTCTTCATTCTTTCGGTCGTCAGGTTGATTCGGTCTCGAGCGAAGTTATGGACATCTTCAAGACGTGCCTGAAGGTCTCGAAGGTATTCCTCTGGTGATGAAGATGTATCCGGTGGACGACCAAACTGAAGATCACAAGGGAGACGAAGTTCGCGACCAAAGAGCATCTGTGAAGGAGTATATCCGGTAGTCTCATGGACAGCACTGCGATATGCAAGCAGAAACAGCGGTAGCTTCAAATCCCAATCTTGCTGATTTCTGGAAACCATAAGGGAGAGGTTATTCAAGATGGTTCTGTTAAACCTCTCTACCATGCCATCCGATTGTGGGTGTAGTGGCGTGGTCTGCGTCTTGTCTATTCCGAGAATTTGACACATTCCTTTAAACACAACAGAGGTGAAATTTGTCCCTTGATCAGAATGAATTTGTAAGGGTGTGCCGAATCTGGAAACCCATTGTTGCATGTAGTCGGCCTCTCGGCTACTGTACCACCTCGGCTACTGTAGTCGCCTCTTGATCGGGGATTGCAAACGCTTCAGGCCACTTAGTAAAGTAGTCCATGACAACTAGTATGTATTTGTTGCCATTTGAGGATCGTGGTAAAGGACCCAAAATGTCCAATGCTATCCTCTCAAAAGGTGCTCCTACGTTGTACCGCTGCAACCTTCCTCGGCTACGTTTCTTCGGTCCTTTACGTGCCGCACAGTCATCACAAGATTGGCACCATTTCTCTACATCTTGTCTCGTTTTGCTCCAATAGAAGCGTTCTCGAACTTTCTGTAGAGTTTTCATTACTCCGAAGTGGCCTCCAGTTGAGCTACTGTGCAATTCTTTCAAAACATCTGAAATTCTTGATTTTGGAAGAACAAGCTGCCATTTGAAATTACGTCCATCATCGGACTCCCATTTCCTGTATAAGACACCATTTCTTATATGGAGTGAGTCCCAAAGAGCCCAATATTGCTTAGTAGCAGGACTGTAGGTGGAGATATCCTGCCAACTTGGTCTCATACTAGAAGATTCTTTCAATTCAAGAATTGGATTTATATCTGGGTCTTCTTTTGGGCTTCCCTAAGTCCTTCATCACTCCATAGGTCTGGTTTTGATGGAGGTGAAACAGTAACTTGGCGTACCGAAGTATTTATCAGCTGATAGTTCTTCTCTACTCTAGAACAGTATCGGCAGCTTTCATTACACGGCTTCCTTGATAGTGCATCAGCATTTCCATGAAGAGTTCCTTTGCGATGACGTATTTCAAAGTCAAACTCCTGGAGTCGTTGAATCCATCTGGCTACCTGTCCTTCCGGATTTTTAGAATTTAAAAGCCAGGTTAAGGATGCGTGATCTGTCCGGAGCAAGAACTTTCTTCCATAGAGATAATGGTGGAAATGTTCTATGGCTTTAACGATTGCCAGCAATTCCTTCCTGGTTGTACAGTAATTCCGCTCTGGTTTCGATAGACATTTACTCCAATAAGCAATGACATATTCTTTATCATCAATTTCTTGCGACAAAACAGCTCCGATATTTTCGTTGCTGGCATCCGTATCTAAAATGAATAATTTTTCGGGCTGGGGATATGCAAGAACGGGCGAAGATGTCAACGCCTCCTTCAGTTGTTTAAAAGCTTTCTCATATTCATCTGTCCATAGAAATCTCTGTTTAACTTCTGTCAACTTGTGAAGAGGTCTGGCAATACTTGAAAAACCCTTAACAAATTTCCTGTAATATGTGCATAGTCCAAGAAAACTTCTTAATTGGTGGACATCTTTTGGACGACTCCAGTCCTTAACTGCGGAGATCTTTTCAGGATCTGTTCTTACACCTTCAGCAGAGATAATGTGTCCCAGATAGCTTACTTCACGTCGGAATAAATTACATTTGCAAGGATTCAGCTTCAGGTTGGCCATTTTTAATTTTTCCAGCACCTTTCGGATGTTTCTTAAATGGTCTTCAAATGTGCGCCCTACAATAATGATATCGTCCAAATATACCAAACAGGCTTCGTAGGAAAGTCCTCGTAATACTGTCTCCATCAGGCGCTCAAACGTTGCAGGTGCATTGCAAAGCCCAAATGGCATAACCTTGAACTGCCAAAGTCCTTGTCCTGTGGTGAATGCAGTCTTTTCTCGATCCTCAGGATGTATCTCTACTTGCCAATAACCACTCTTGAGATCCAAAGTCGAAAACCATTGTTTTCCAGATAAAGCATCAAGTGTATCGTCAATCCTAGGAAGAGGGTAACTATCTTTTTTAGTGATGTTGTTTAACCGACGATAGTCAACGCAGAATCGGGTAGAACCATCTTTCTTCCGAACTAAAACAATAGGCGAAGCCCAAGGACTCTCTGATGGCTCAATAATGTCATTCTGCTGCATTTCCATCAGAAGATTATCCACCTCTTCCTGCTTAGCGAATGGCAATCTTCTCGGATGTTGTTTAATGGGTGGATGATTTCCTGTATTGATTCGGTGCTGCGTCAATTTGGTTCGCCCAACATCATCTGATTTCTTGGAAAAGAGATCTCCGAATTCTAATAATAGATTTCTTGCAGCATTCCTTTGTTTATCATCTAACTCTGCATTCTGAAGGAGTTCATTAATTAGAGTGTCAGGAGGCTCAGATAGTGTGGTTTGACAATTTCGGTTAATACAGGTCACTGGAGTGCAAGTCGCCAGCACTTCTCCTTCTTTTATTAGTTTTACCTTATTGCTTAGATTAGCAACTCTTACCGGGATTACATTTCGTGAAAGGTCGACGAGGGAAGAAGCCACTAGTACTCCTTTAACGCTATTGTCGGAATCTGGATATTCAGTCAATCCATAATGAAAATTATTATCTTCTGAAAGAGCTCCGGAAACTATTGTCTCAGTTCTTGGTGGTAATGTTATTTCACTCTTTGCAGTTATATGATGGACTGTTTTAATATCTGAATATTTCGTCTTAAAAATCGCTATGTCTTCAGAACATGAATGTAGTTCATTATTTTTAAAGTCTAACTTGAAATTGTTTTCTTTGAGGAAATCCAATCCGAGAATAAATTCGTCATTTATATCAGCGACATATGCCATATGATGGTACACGGCATTACCAAATGCAATGTTTAGATTGACTTTTCCATGCACTTTAATCTTATCACCTGTCACAGTTTGGAGGGTAATGCAGGGCGGCGTCCAGATGAGTTTCTCACCAAGTTTGCGAGCCAAATCTGTCCTAATGATAGTTACGTTGGCTCCAGTATCGATTATCATTCTGCAGGGAACTTCGTTGACATGTCCCATAACGAAAAGTCCGTTGTCGCCGCTACTTACGGAAGAAATGTGAAACAATTTGAAATGGGGCTTCTGACTCTCTGGACATCTCCGCCCCGCGAGATGGCCACATATTAGTTTCCCTGCTGTGGTGGAAGATCATTTCCACCATTTTTTCGTTTCGGGCAGTCTCTCTGAACGTGTCCGACTGCACCGCAAGTCCAACACTGAATTTTCGTGTTTCTGCCTCCTTTACTCAATTCTAAGTTACGGAATTTTCGCCGCAGATCTTCGATTTGCTTTCTGAGATCATAGTCCCTATCAGTAGTAGAGACGGCTCTGATTGAGTGCCGGTCTTTACGCGCGGCCTGCTGGGCAGCCTCTATCTTATGTGCGTAGACTAGGGCAGATCCAATATCTTTGACATCGGCGAGTCTAAGTGTTTTCTGTATCTCTGGATCCCTCACACTATCGATGAAGTGATGGAGAGCCAGATCTTGACGTGTCTCAGCTGGGCAGTCCGAAAATGCTAGATGGGAAAGTCGCTGAATATCGGCAGCCAATTCTTGAAGACTTTCACCCGCTTTTTGATAGCGGGACTTTAACTGTAGTCTGCTATATTCTTTATTGCACTTATCTCCAAACCGCAGCTCAAGCGCACTCGATAGGGCTTGGAAATCGTGCCTCTGCTCCTCCGGAAGCGTCTCGAGGATGTCAGCCGCGTCTCCTCTTAAAGAAGCGGCCAGGTGAAAAGCTTGGGCTCGGGGATTCCATCCATTAGCTTCCGCTACCATCATAAACTGGGTCTTGTATACTTGCCAGGATGATTTCCCATCAAATGTTGAGAGTTTAATATTGGCTAGGGAAGGCACAAATGTCACGTTGGGTTCCTCATGTTTGTTTGATATTTGCTTCTCCAAGCTTTCAATCTTCTTATTCATTTTGTCTAATGCTTCTTCAACGTTTTCTTCTATCTCCAGAACTTTAGTTTCAACTGAAGTTACCTTATCTTCCATTTTATTCATCTTCTCCTGAATGATATTGGAGAATTCTTCTTTAACACTTACAATGTCCTTCTTAAGTTCCTCCTGTCCAGATTTTATCTCTTTCATCATCTCGGTTTTAATCTCTTCTTGTCCAGCTTTCATCTCTTCTTGTCCAGCTTTCATCTCGGTTTTCATATCTTCTTGTCCAGCTTTCATCTCGGCCATCTGCTCCGCTAATTTTTCGAGAAGACTTTTCATTAAATCCATATCCATTTTTCTTGTGACACGCTGCATCAACTCTTCAACCCCGATTCTGACACCAGTTGTACCGAGCTCCACGGGTTCGTGTTGATTGAGAGTTGAATAAAGCGACCACTTAATGAACACAAGACTTTTATTCGTTAAAAACTTCACTAGATAAACGAAATTCCCGCTGTAACAATCACAATTATACAGCTACAATTCGTCAGATATAATAAGAAACAGCTTCTAATCACAGGTCTCAAATACCTCAGACAGAGAACAACTAGCAGTCACAACTAATCGTCTTCACTCACTGACTGTCTTCACAAAAAAACTGACTCTTCCATGTCGGGCTGCGGTGTTTATACCTGACTTGGCGGAGAAATCTACCAATTTCGCCAAGGCTCTGGAAGCTTCTAGGCTATCTCGGAAAATATTGGTCCTAGAGCTTAGGTGATGGATGTTTCCAGAAGTATCGATTTCTCGCCAAGTCGCCAAAAATCTCGCCAACTGTCGCCAAGTCGCCAAATTATTAGGAAATCAGCTTTTAAACTACAATACGTCTAAATACCGCAATTTTTGCCCAAAATGTGAGAATTTCTGATCTGTCTGAGATATTTTAAGACAAATATAATCATTATTTACAAATTTGTAACAATATATATATATATACATATATATATATATATATATATATATATATATATATAAATATATTATATATATAAATATATTATATATATATATATATATATATATATATATATATATATATATATATATATATATATATATATATATATATATATATATATATATATATAAAGAGAAACATTATTTTGTACATCTTATACATCAAGAGGCATATTTCAATTTATGTAATATTCCTTCTCATACTTTTGACTGATTACTGAGAAATTTCGCACAAAATACAAACGTGGAAACAATGTAGAATTAAGTGCATAAATACTTATTTATAGTATATTATATCAGGTATAAAGTTCTGAATGTACAAGAATTCTATTTTTTCTTAGGTAGAACTTTTTGATGCACTTACCAAAGGTACAAATTCAATTTTTCCATATTCTGATTTATGGAAGAATTCACTGTTACAAAAATTACGACTAGAACACCACTTACCTGACAACAGTCATTCTAATACTATATTTAAATGCTAAGTACGTTTTTTATAACCCTGTTTAAAGAAATGATTGTTTTTTGTATTCCTGTTTAAAGAATGGGTAACGATGTTTAAACAGCTGCTTGTTTTTTATATTCCTGTTTAATAAATCGTTAACTTTTTATATTAATTTTACCTATCAGATATTTATACTCAGTGAGGAAATCGTTTATCCTCATTTGATTTTTTAAAGTTTAAATTCAAAAGGGATTTAAATATCATAGTAACGCTGATGAAGCAGAAAAATGCTTAAAATCTAAATGCCTTCAAATTATAAATTTTTAAGTGAGATCTATATGAGCCTCAGGAAAATAAAGAAATGTTTCCCAATTTATCTATTTATCTGGCCTAAAATGATTTTATCGGCATTAGATTCTCCCGGAAAAAGAATGACCGCATCAGATATATCATTGAAGGTTTTCTTTCAGGGGAACGATAAGGGGGGGAGAAGATTGGATATTAATCGGCCTTTCTCTGGCCGGATATTGTGGCCTTCATGGAGAAGAGGGAGGAAAGGCGTTCATTTCCGAGCGGTCAATGGGTCCAGATGACCTCTGCTGGACACTCGAAGGACGCCGGCTGTCGGTGGATGACAGAACGGTAACGACTTTCCTTCTGTGTTCCTCAAAAAGTGAATAGGATCAACCCCTCCTTTTAGGAAGTTTGGGAAGATCAGTGACACTCCGGATGTATCTCCCAATATTTTTAATGAGAGATTTGTGTATGCTCATAACACGTGACGGAGAATGTAAATACTAGCTTCTATATTTCAATCACATCCTTTATCTTTGAGAACGCATTGGGGATTGCCGAACGGGCCGAGGAATCTTAAGAATCGTCGCAAAAATTGCCAATCAGAATCACTTTTCATAGAGAGTCAGCCGTAATCATGGGATTCAAATGAAGATGTTAAGAGAATTTCCAAACATTTACTTGGATAGGGAAGTATGCCGGATGTAGAAATATAACATAGATCGCGTGTTGTTTAATAGTCGCCGGGATCGAACCTGAGATATTTTTTTTGAGGAGCATCATTTTACTACTTTAGAGTTGTGATCCCTTACATATATTCTTAAAATGCTTATAAATTTGTCTTAAAATGTCAAAAAAGTTTTGCAATAAGTTTCGAATCTTTCAAAATATTAGGGGTCGGAATAAATATATCTTCCCTTTAAATGTAAATAAAGGAAGCCCGGTGGCTTAGTGGCAGCTCCCATGACACAGGTCCGAGGTTCGATCCTCGTGCTGGGCAAGGTTGACTCAGTTTTTCATCCCTTCAGTGGGTCGATTCACTGAGTACCAAGCATGTTTGGGAACTAAACACTGGGGGTCTTACGTTAGGCTGACCACTTAACTGGGATATATGCTTCGCACCCCAGGGCTCTCGGTCAAGAGAACAATTATGGGCACTGTAGGCCTTGGTCCACATGGGCTGTCTTGCCATGGAGTTTAGTTAAATGTAAATAAATTTGGTTTTAAAACCCTCATAATTACCTTCCAAGATTACTTTTCATGGATGGTGAGCCGTAGTCATGTGGCTCATATGAGAAATTAAGAAAACTTCGAAGCATCCACCCCGTTGGGTGAGAATGTAGAATCGCAGCATCGATGTCGAGTTGTTTAACGGTGGCCGGGATCGAACCTGAGATCTTATGTTTTGAAGAGCATTATCTTGCTACCATAGAGAGGTGATACCTTACATATATTATTAAAATGCTTATAAACTTTATTTTAAAATGTAGAAAAAAATGTAATTCCAAGTTTCGAATCTTTCAAAACATAATGGGTCAGAATAAGGGATTTTTCCCTTGTAAACGTAAGCCAAATTGGTTTTTAAGCCCTCATAATTACTTTTCGATTTGTAATTATATTAATGAAAACAGGCTGCTGAAATTAAATTCAAGTTGAGGAGGCCTTAGAATAAATTTTTAATTTGAATATAAGCAATTAATTTAGTGAAAAATTTTCATGTAATTAAATTTCTTCTGGACAATCAGCCTGATTAAGACTGAAGTTTGGGACTTGTCTTGAAAAGATCTCATCATGCCGCAAACATTCTTGCGATAATCTTTCTTAAAGTAGCTCGTCAGACTTCAGTCGTCAGAAACATCACATCATTTCAAAAATTTCAGTATTAAATTGTTATTTTGATATAAATTTTATTTATTAAAAATAACAACAGTTTTCTTCTCCCTTACAAATATTTTTTACATCATTATTCTCATAAATAGAAAAGCCCGTTGTAGCCTAGTTGTTTGGGGATTGACCTTCCATCCGGAAGGGTTTGATTTCGATTCCCAATGCCACAAAATGCCCACCGACTGCATTACATATAGGTGCGCGTTAAAGTTGTGGGTTCGAAAGTCCTGTAGTTGGTCGTTGAATAGTTACCAATGGTGTAATGGTCTGCAGAAAATATCCTTACCCTCCTGATCTAAATTAAAATTGAAGGTGTGATTCTTCAGGTGGTGCCCTCCATCGGTGTAGTCTTAGAGCAAAGACGTACTTTCACCTACGTGGTGATCTGGTCTGGAAAAAATTTCCACACCCTCCTGATCAAAGCTAGAATTGAGGGTGTGACTCCTCTGGTGGTGCCATCTGTCGGAGAAGTTTTAGAGCAAAGACGTGCTTTCACCTACGTGGTGATCTGGTCAAACGAAAGACGAGCCCTACTGACTGAATTCAGCATAGCCGTTGGCCAACGAGCTTGGCTTATTCAAGTGACAAAACAACAACAAGATAAATAAAAAACCTGGTGGCTTATTGGTCGAGTTTCCCAAGGCAAAGTTCCAAGGTTCGATTCACTGACTGAGCGAGGTCAACTGAGCCTTGCATCCCTTCACTGGACTAATAAAACTGAGAACTAAACGTGCTTGGGAACTAAAAACTGGGCGTTTTGATATGTTGACCTCCTAATCGGGGTAAGTTTCGCATCCTAGATCCATTGGTCATGAAAGTAGATACGGGCACTGTTGGCCTCGGCCCCATCATGAGAGAGTTTATTCGCATAACTATTTCCACCTTAAGATTAATTACTCGTGAGAATAATGATTACTTGTTTGCACTTTAATATGATTAGGAGAGAGAAATATAAGCTTATTTTTCAACTTTGATTACGAATCATAAAATAATTTCTTCGTTTAAAATGACAAATACATACATAAAAATGCAACAAAGACACTGGATATACTTGATCAATAATTCATGATTTTGCTATTAAGAATGAAAATTCTAATTCAACTTTTTTAATTTATATTATCTATTTTTAAGTTCATTATTCAAAACTATCTTCATTTTCAAAACATACAGTTAGACTTTCTTTGTATAAATTTTATATAGGAAACATTAGAAACACACAATTTACTGTTCTCTATTTTTATTGCATCCAATATAAGTAAGGCAAGAATTTTTCCTTTTCAAAATTTAATAAATTAATTTTAGATCAAAATCTTGATGTTTGTATATATTTCTCAAAATGTTTTTCCATATTTTCCTTGATAAGAAACAAATTTCGGTTCACAAATTTACTCGCAAGCGATTTTTCATAGTTTAAATACTTCTTTTGTTACTATTATTTAAGATTTTCTTATTTAAATTGGAATATTTTTAAATGAATTATTTTGCAGTTCCATTTTACTTTCAATTTAGTTATATTTATTATTTTTTAATATTTTCCGTTTTAACTTTTTTAATTTTTCATATTACATACTAATTTATTTTTAAAATTTTCTTTCAACTATAAATTTTTAAGTTTTCCAAGTTGCTTTTTTATATTTATATAATTTCAAGTATTTTAGGCTAATTTTTACATTTTTGTTTTATTTAAATATTAATTTTCCGTTTTGAAGTTTTGTTTTTAATTTTTAGCATTATAAACTGATGTATATAATTAATTCGCTCTTTATTATATTTGCTTAGAATTTGTTTTATTTTTTATTACTTAAAGCTTCATTTTCATTTGTAAATTTTTATTTTTTCATTTTCATTTAACTGCAAATATTTTAATTTAATTTATATAATTTCATTGTAATTTTAATTTTTATTTCTTTCAATAATTTTCCTTCTGTTAAACATTTTCGTTTTTTTTACATCATTAATTTACTTATATAATGAACTAACCAATGAGCGAATTTATGTTATTTTAATTATTTTCTGTTTAAATTTTTATTTTAAATTAATTTTTATTTTGAGAAAATTGTTTCATAAGTTCTCAGAACTCTAAAATTTTAAAATTAATTTATTTTAGTCTATTTCTAATTCAGTTTGAATAAAATGCATACTCTCTCTCTCACTTTGAATAGTTGAAAGTAATTTTTGCCAAATAATGTTTTTCATTCTGTTATCACATTTAATTACCATACAAAGAAAAAAACAATTTTCACTTGAAAGTAATCTTGGCTCATTACTTACAAGCCTTCTTTAAATGACATGCAAAAATTAACTTCAGATTTAAAATAAAAAAATGCAATATATTCAAGCTGAAAGCTAATTAAAAAACAATTCACAATTTCGTGCGGTTGAAGTTAACGGATATGTCAGCAGCTTTTATTCGCAACAACTTTCAGAGGAAACCACGTAAAAAAAAAACCGGAAATGACTGAAAAAAGATGATGCAAAAAAAGTGTTTTTTTCCCTTCGACGCGCTCGCAAGACAAAGAACTCGATTTATTTTTATTTTCTTCACAAATGAGTCTCTTAAAACAAAGTAGTGTAATCAGGAAAAAAACACTTAATTTTGTCTCCACAAAAAAATTCTAATGTCAGTCTCGTTATACAAAAACGAGTTTTACAAATGCATCTTCTCTAGGTGCTTATATTAAATTAATTGCTCGTTCATAATTCCCGCTATCAGAAGAATAGGGCTGCACTTGTGTGGGAAAAAAAATTGAAGCCTAAACATCGTATTACGTTTCCGGTGATATATTTCGCCAAAAAGTAGCCCAAAGGAACCAAGAAACTCTTTTAACGAATATATTATGAAGATTTGTTTGCTTGATAAGAGAAAGAAACAAGTTTTACAATTTTAGCATTCTTTGTAAAAATAAAAACTTACAGCCAAATTTTAAAATTAAATTAATATAATTTTAAAATTAATTAAATTTAAAATTTTCATAATTGATTATTAAAATTTTGGGTAACTATAGCAACATTTGGTACTTTTCCAGTTTGCTGGTGCAAATCTCGCCAAGCGAAAATTAAGTCGCCCATTGGCGACAATACACAGTATACAGATAAAAAATTTTAAATAATGTTTTACATAAAAATTTTTTAAATTTATTTATTTAATTGTTATTCTCGTGTTCACGCTGTGTGTGAAATGGTGGGTGCCAGAGCCTCAATTCATTTACTTATCATATTAGATTACAATTTATCGGGTGATGCCAATTTCAAAATCTTATTGTTTTTTTTTAAATATTTTTTCATGTGAATTTGTTACGATTATTATTTTTTAAGATGTATTTTTAAAATCCGAATTTTTCTAGAGAGATTTTACGAAATTATTAAATTTGTATATATAGCAGCATAGCATAAAATTATGAAATGGAAAAAAAGAGTGGAAATAAAGTCGTTGACAGTAAAAGGCCGTCAGATGTTTTGGAAACGTAGCAGTAAGAGGTTACCAGCGGAGATATTCCCTCCAGCGCCGGTTGTAGCATTTTTGGCGACTT
>JAJQOW010001485.1:15000-46453 GCA_037975125.1 Latrodectus hesperus
CACCATGCAGGTGAAAGTACAACTTTTGTTCTTCAAATCCTCCGATAGATGGCAGCACCAGAATATCTACTCCCTCAATTTTGGTATTGGTCTGAAATGGGAGTAAATTTCTCCAGACCATTGCACCCATGGTAACTGCTCAACGACCGACCACAGGACTTTCGATTCCACAGATTTAACGAGCAAGTATATCGCATGTACTAGGTGGGTCTTTGGCGGCATTGGGAATCGAACCCCACCCTTCCGGATGGAAGGCCGATACCCTAACCACTAGACTACCACGGACCTTACTTTTGTCGTAGTGGGTGCTTTCGATTTCCACACTTGCAATGTATGTGAATACTGTCCACTATCTATGAAAACTTCCCATGGAAAGTAATTTTGGCTGGCACTCTAAAATACCTTACAATGGCATTAGGCAATTAGATTGTGCCCTATGTGACGTCAAAGTAAGTACAGATCAGAAACAGTGTGCAATCGGGGTGTAAGCAACTTTACAGGAAAAGTTCACATAAGTATTGCACTTTAAGGTATCCGCCTACATTGAAAAGTTGATTTTGGATTACAAGTGTGTCAATTTTTTTTTATTTGTAAATCTTATACTTAAACCTTTTCAATTTCAAAAATGGTTTTTTGCTTTCAGTACGCCAAGTAGAAATTAAGGTACTGGAACTTAAAAAATACGTCGCGTCTTCTGTAAAACTAAACAGGAAGTTCCATTTTCAAACCGGAAACGGTTAAGAAATGTGGTAATCTTTTGTTATTTTTTAAATTTCCGTATGTTTCTCTGTATGATGTGTTGATTGATAGCAGCAAGTATGAAGCCGTTTCTTGGCTTATATTTTCAGAAAGAAGGGGCGACAGTGTCACTACCAAATGCGAAACCAGCCCGTTAAAGGCGATATTCTCATAAATTTGTTTTTCGCAAAATATCCAAACCCCATTAAATACAGTATCTCAAGTAATAATGAAGATAATTGTATGAAACTAGGTTTATATATTTAATATATAAGTACGATTTTCTGTGAAATGGAGTAAAATGTTGAGTATACATGAAGAACTTTTTCATTTAAAGCAATTTATGGGGAATGTTCAATAAAATTTGGTAAAATATCCATATTGCTGTATATTTAAACCTTATTTTTTTATCGCTGAATATTTTCATTAGATTTTGCTTCATTTCAAAGAACATTGTCACACAAACCGTATGTCCAAATAAAATGAAGATTTATGCATTACAATTTTCTATAGAGTCTAGTCATTTTATGAAAATCACACTGCCATAAACTAACCAATATTGCAAAAAATGTGTGATGTGTGTACTTAAACTGTTTTTTGGGTAATTTTATGTTTTTATATTATAATTTATCTGAAAACATAATAAAAAAAATTAAAATTAACTTTTTTTTTTAAAAAAAAAGCTGGCTTGAACTTAGGTGGATATATTAAATATATAATAAACACTGTGTTCAAAATTTCGATATGGAATACAGTTTTATGGTCCTTGGGGATTGACACAGTAATACAAGTTTCACTCTCAACACCGTCAAGGTTCCAGCAGACAAAATAATTTATTTGTAGGAATAAAGAAAATTTTTTCCCTCAGTATTTTAACTAGTTTCCTATATTAGCGAAAACACAAACCAATCAGTGTGTTTGTAAACTGATTAATTTTTTTTTCTTGAAAGGAAAGTCGAATTGGTGATTAAAGCTTTTCATATTCCTATATCCAGTTCCATTCAAGCTCTTTTTATTAAAAATATATAATTTAATTTTAAATGCTACACATTTTTGTAAAATTATATAGATTTAAAATTCCATACTTATAAAAATGTTAGTTTAAAGCTTGAATTGATTTAAAACAATAAAAAAGAAAAGATTTTGAATTAAAAGTAAAAATTTTTAATTTACATAATAAAAAAGCAAAACATTTACATCATCATATAATCTATTTACTGCATCTATCTGCTATTTTCTGAATCATATCCTCTATTTACTGCATCGTATCTACTATTTATTGCATCATATCCTCTATTTACTGCATCATATTAACTATATACTGCATCATATTTACTATTTACTCCATAACATCTTCTATTTACTGCATCATATCCACTATTTTCTGAATTATATCCTCTATTTACTGCATCATATTAACTATTTACTGCATCATATTAACTATATACTGCATCATATTTACTATTTACTCCATTACATCTTCTATTTACTGCATCATATCCACTATTTTCTGAATTATATCCTCTATTTACTGCATCATATTAACTATTTACTGCATCATATTAACTATTTACTGCATCATATTAACTATTTACTGCATCATATTTACTATATACTGCATCATATTTACTATTTACTCCATCACATCTTCTATTTACTGCATCATATTCACTATTTTCTGAATTATATCCTCTATTTACTGCATCATATTAACTATTTACTGCATCATATTTACTATTTACTGCATCATATTTACTATTTACTCCATCACATCTTCTATTTACTGCATCATATTCACTATTTTCTGAATTATATCCTCTATTTACTGCATCATATTAACTATTTACTGCATCATATTAACTATATACTGCATCATATTTACTATTTACTCCATTACATCTTCTATTTACTGCATCATATCCACTATTTTCTGAATTATATCCTCTATTTACTGCATCATATTAACTATTTACTGCATCATATTAACTATATACTGCATCATATTTACTATTTACTCCATTACATCTTCTATTTACTGCATCATATCCACTATTTTCTGAATTATATCCTCTATTTACTGCATCATATTAACTATTTACTGCATCATATTAACTATATACTGCATCATATTTACTATTTACTCCATAACATCTTCTATTTACTGCATCATATCCACTATTTTCTGAATTATATCCTCTATTTACTGCATCGTATCTACTATTTACTGCATCATATTAACTATTTACTGCATCATTTTTACTATTTACTCCATCACATCTTCTATTTACTGCATGATATCCACTATTTACTGCATCACATTGAAATGAATGAATAAATGACACACTGTCCGAAACATAACTTGATCTACACCTCATTAAGTCATAATTCAAAAACCACAGATTTCAGAAATTTTCCCGACAGCTAGACAGAGTTTTCTAAGAAACACTAGTGGTTATTCATAATGAGTAACTCGATTACAATTAAAAATCACTTTACTAAATTAAATTCTAATTAAAATAATTGTGCTTTTAATTAAAAATACTAAAAACTTTCTCTTCAATGGAAAGCATTGTCCTTTACAATTGGAAGTAGGACAACCAAACTGCAACGTAACTTCCGCTTTGAATGCAGACGATTCTCCCTCTTTATTCATAACCAACTGTTGCGCTGGAGAGCTAATGTTCTTTCAAGAATAAATGGCACATGAATAAGTACGCCTGAATTCCTCACTTTCTCATAAATGTGGCGACTGAGATTTGTTCTCTGCCATAAGTACTCGTTCACCTGTTGCAAAATTAAAAGAATCTTATTTTCAAACACATATCCGAGTATGTCGTCTGAAGTAAATAATGAGCAGTTAATTAGTTTACTCTGTTTTGGGAAGACTTCTCTTAATTCACGCACCCTGAGTTATTATAGTTTAGCATTTATATAATAAAGTTCTTTTGGGATGAGTTTTACTATACGGTCATCCATGGTGCGTTTTTTTTTTGTAGCGCCAAATTTGGCGAACATTTTTACTAGAAACCCGACAAAATAGTATTTTGGCAACCCTATTTGTCATTAATTTGTCATGAATATTAACCGATTTAAATTCATTAATATAAAATTGAATCAAAAAATTTTATGGATAATTTAACATATCTACTTTATTAATTTAGTATTAATGTTTAAATTCTATAAATCTGCATTTTTTGTTAATTTTGTAAAATTAGTTGAGCATATTGTTAGATACCAACAATGTATGAAATATTTGTCACTATTTCAGCCAATTTCCTCCCGCCGTTTTTTTCGGTCGGAAAGTCTACATACGGTCAACCTTGGCGACATTTTGAAAATATCGCCCAGGGTGACCGTACGGTAAATTTTTACCTTCTTTTGTAATTTCATTTCCATAAAGTGGTTGTTTCTTTCATTCCAGTTGAGATCATGACTACGCCACTTTATTACGATTCTCATTGGTTTAAAATATCTATGACGTCAGATAACATTTCATCTACCTCACGTCGTATTGAGATGGCGTCGTACTCTTCGTCGCATTTGCGCCTGCCTTCCAATTGCATTCTTCGAGCAGTAGCAAACAAGGCGAAATTCACCATCGAATGTTTGCGAATATTGTTGAAGCTAATTTTTTTTTAAATAAAATGATTTCTCTCTCTCTAGACCAAAGCATCAATTAGAGAGATCAATTTTCCATGGATTCAAGTCATTAACACATTGCCAATAGAACAGCAAAAGAAGCAAAATGAAAAAGGTAAGACAAAATATCCACTTTATAGTTAATTTAAATAGGGAAAGATGATTTAAATTTTTAAAAATTTCATGCTCAGATGCCGTATAATCCAACATGCTAAATTTTTAATTTTTTTTTTTGTGACGAAGAAATGTTGTCAAGAGATGACATATTCTGACGTCTCCCGATGACACAAATATTAGGTTTGTCAAAAAAGAATTTTCAAAATAATTCGGCACAGGTGCCGTATAATCCATGCGCCAAATTCTGAGATTGGCGATTTTTTGGCGGATTTTTAATGTATCTGGCAAACTTGTTTTTGTTACGTCATACATTTGGAGATCTATAAGAATTATGCAGAAAATTCTATTTTGGTAACCCTAGTATTTACATCATCGCGCACGTCACGATACGTCATCTTGGCAACATTTCTTCATCGCCAAAAAATTCAGAATTTGGAATCATGGATTATACGGCACCTGTGCTGGTAATTCTAATAAGTCTGCATCTCTATGACGTAATAAAAAACCCCACCAAACTCAGGCACAGATGCTATATAGTCCAGTTTGCCAAATTCTGAGTTTGATGATTTTTTGGCGGATTTTCTTATGTATGGCAACCTGGATTTTATTATGTCATAGAGATGGAGACCTATCGGAATAATGCAGAAAATTCTAATTTGACAACCCTAATATATGTGTCATCTTGCACGTCACAGTACGTCAACTTGGCACAACATTACTTAATCGCTAAAAAATTCAGAATTTTGCATCTTGGATTATACGGCATGAGTGCCCAAGCTCATAATTTGGCATGCTGGATTGTGTGACATCTGTGCCAAACTTCATTAATTAACAGAATTATAAACTAATAGTTGCTTTATTTGTTTTTTATTTATTATTTTACTGTTACATATATTCAGACTTGTATGCTTGATTCTTGAGATCCGCTTGTAAGTCTTCGTCGATAATAGGACAAATAGCACAATGACAGATGTACGACCACAGAAGAATAACGAAGAAAACACCCAGGGCCACGGTGGGAATCGAACCCACACTCCTACACTCTCAAGCGATTAGCGGGGTGATACTTTGGCCACTCAGCCACGGAACGCCCTTGCTTTATTTGTATACAATCTCTTTTAAATATTAAGGGGCGCTCCGTGGCTGAGTGGTCAAAGTATCACTCCGTTAATCGCTTGAGAGCGTAGGAGTGTGGGTTCGATTCCCACCGTGGCCCTGGGTGTTTTCTTCGTTATTCTTCTGTGGTCGTACATCTGTCATTGTGCTATTTGTCCTATTATCGACGAAGACTTACAAGCGGATCTCAAGAATCAAGCATACAAGTCTGAATATATGTAATGTAATTAATAAATAAATTAAATATTAAGACTAATGCTTTGCTTACGCCAACATTAAAAATTTTCTTTTCTTTATTTAAAAAGTTTTCCTTTTACAATCTACTAGTGCTTTGATTTCCGGAATTCATTTTTAGAAGGTGTTCACGTATTGCAAAGTAGAAAATTCCGAAAAACCTGAGCAATTACCCTAGCAGATGTACATACAAAATATAAAAATTCAATATCCAACTCATTTTATTGCTTAGTAGACAGTATCGGATATCAGACCTTTTATTCCAAAGACAGTGCTCAAATCATTCTATTTTTGAAGATCCTACTTAATTTCTGATGATGATACTCGTAATTTTGATGTGCCAATGGAGCCTCTCTATTATTCAAGGTGACCAAGTGATAAGATCTTCCGTGTGGAAGGTTTCGAGTTCAATTCAATCTACTGAAGAACTATGAAAACTAGAAAGTGCGCTTCTCTCTGCATGCATATTTATTGGGGTGGGTGCTTGGATGTTTTCTGCTTTGTTATACTTTAAAACCGGTCACAACCAATAAAAAACCTTCATGGGAAGCAAAACATGGTGACTCTACAAATGTTAAGCAATTGCTTACCTGTTTGGATGCGTCAGTTATATGTGACCTTGTTTGACATAGCTTGAATTTGTCAGAGACTACTAGGCAGTGGATGTGTTCATCAGAAAGTAAGGGGGAGTTCCAGGTCCATTGTCAACCTCGTCACTTTGTTGTGACGTAGTAGCTGTAACATTCATTTTAAAGACATTTTCTTTTCTTTCGTTGGGAACGATTAACTTCGTTTTTAGTTTTTGCATTGGCAAACGGGGATGACAGTGATTGTTTCTGCAGCACATATTTTCAGCCTTTCTTTTGCAAGTTATTCTAATACATCATTTCGGAAGTACAGAATAGTGATCTTGTTAAACATTTTTTGCTTTGTTTTATGTATTCTGATATTTTCATGTGCAATAAATATTGTAAAATGCAACGCTTCTCAGCTTATTCTCAATAACTTAAGAAGGATTTGAAATAATAACATATTTATCTATCTACAGATATAGTTACATCGTATTCATTCAATATTTGGTAAAAGGGGCTTTGACATGGATTAGAGGCCCAAAGACTACCACAGTTAAACGTTAGTCATTTGGAATAGAGGAATAACATTTAAACTTCAATTCGTAAATTCATGTGTTCGAGTCCCATTATTGAGTACCTGTTAGTAAAGATCCATTTTAAATCCTTGTCTAACTGGCTTTCATGTACAAATCGTAAATTCACAGTTACAAAAAAATTAATTCAAACTTTAGAACTAAGAATCATTAAAAGAAAACGGACAAATATTAGTTAATATTAAGGAGTAGTTACGTTTTCGATTACATTAAAATTACTTTTTACTCAGATAAACATTTCTCAACCTATAAAATGTTGTTATAGATTCATTTTTTGTAAATTACCTCCTCAAATGCCATAGATGATGACTCATTCGATGTCTCTCAGAGATCTAACACTCCCCTTACTGATGTGACACTCGTCCACCCTCTCAGATGACACCTGCACCACTTTTTGAATTGTGTAATGCATCTGTATCAATCGCATTTAAAGCAACAAGTCAGTGTTCGGGGACCTAAAAAGCTTTTCGAAAACACTTCAAGTCCTCTGCCCCTGCAAACAGAGGGCTCCCCTATCTCACTCCAGTAAATGAGAGCGACCACTTTCGCTGCTGGGATAAGGGGTCGCGCAGGAGGAAGGGGGGAATTTATCGAGGTATCGAACTGAGGCGTCCCTGAGCGACCCCTTATCTAAAAGGATCTAATAGCGCGGACACATAAAGACAAGAAATCAATGGCAACGGCATGGAGTGGATAGTTAACCTCCGGGTCTATAGACACACACTCTCCCTCGCGAGGACTGCCCTAATAAAACGATTTTATTGGACGTGGAAAACGGAGGATATGGCTTTGGGACACTTCCTCCTCAGGAGCTCCTAAATATGACGTCGATGCGTGGAGGAAATGCGAATGTCTTTCTTAATTCCTTTTTAAAATTATGTGAAATAGATTGTTTTGAAAAATCATCTAATGACTGGTGAAAGATGGATAACCGAAATCTTATCCCCTGATGCATAAATATATAATAGGGAATGATTGGCCTTGTTTGTGGTATTACTGTCACTTATTGCAGCCTGGCTCAATTAAGATTCCATCTAGGGCAGGGATGGCGAACCTTTTTTGATATCCCCGCGCACCACAAAGTCATAAAAATTCTTTTCTAAATAGGTAACGTGCCACAATAAAATTTCATTCGAAATGTTAGCGTGGTAAAACTATACCTAAGTATAATTAAATAAGAAAATAAAAGCAATTCTACTTTAAACAATTTTTTATATATCGATGTTTTACAAAAAGCAATATGCTAGAAAATAAATTTCACGTTAAAAACAATTGTTTTTAATATGATTTTTGTTGCTGTACACAAGATGATAAAGATTTAATATCTAGTTCATATTGAGTTAATTTCAACAATACGCATGGAGAGCTCGACTCTCTCAACAGTCATTCTATTCCTATATTTATTTTTTATAAAATTTAATTCTGAAAATAGAGATTCACATGTCCACGTCAATGAAAATATTGATAAAATTGCCTTTGCTAATATTTTAAAACAATTAATCACGTCAGGAATTGAATTCCATGTAGTTAGAATTTTATCTTCTGAGATTTTATTTATTTTATCCAAAAATCGATTACTTTCAATAATTTCTAAATCATTTCTTAAATCAACAAATCTTTGGTTTCATATGCTACTTAACTGAAATTCAACTACTTCCATTTCTAATTCAGTAAAATTTAACCACTCAAGGACTTTTAAATTTAATTTTTCAAATGGTATTGTATCAAAATATAAAATAAGTTTTGAAGTTTCTTCAAATTCTTTAAACTGCGTAAATTTTGCAGAAAATTCCTGAATCAGGGATTGAATTACCATTGAAAATTCTTTCGCTAATGACTATTTGACTTTTCGTGACATTCACTCTCAGAAATTTTTTTTGTATTCGGAAAATATTTATATGAATTTGAAAGAATATCACGTGATTTGACTTCGAACGCTTTGATAAAGTGAAACAATATAATGACTTTTATTAACACCTTGTAGTTTTATATTTAATTCATTTAAATGAGAGCATTAATCAGTGAAAATATATAATTTTGCTAGCCATTCTACATCCAATAATTGATTGTATTGATCAATAATGTTCTCATTATTTAGAAATAATTTTATTTCCTCCTAAAAATCTACATATCTTTGCAAAATATTTTTGTGGTTTAACCAGCGTACATTATTGAATAAAAATAAGATATTGTACGACGAGTTAACAATTCTTGAAATTTTCTTTTATTTAATACTCGTGATGATATAAAATTGACTAATTTTTTTACAAAACTCAAAATATCATGAAACATTTTTAAACCTGCTTTGACACATAACGCTTGTTGGTGAAGAATGCAATGAAAATCGAGAATTGTGTGTCCAATACGTTTTGTAAATAAATTTATAAATCCTTTTTCCCGTCCAGTTAAGCTACAGGTACTATCATTTGTAACTGACACAATTTTAGAAGGTCAAATTTCTCTTTTTTCCATAATATTTAAAAATATTTACCGAAAAATAACACTATATCTATTTACAATAAGCGGCTATATTTTTTAACAAGTCAGTTTCAAAGGTGACGGTTTACTAAAAATGATTAATGTCGTCTGATTCGAGAGCTGCGACGGCTATAACATTAGAAGGTGAAACTGGTTACGCAAATTTTATCTATTATGCATCTTTATATACTTCGAGAGAGTTCATGCGATATTTTAATAATAAAATGTATAATTTGACGTCTGTAGTTAACATATACTAAGATAGGTATTCAGTACTATCATAAATTATAAATTAAGTGTAGATTCATAATTTTTAATCATTGCTATCAAAGAAGATAACTTATAAAAAAATATTGTTTTTGTGCGTGCCATCAAAATTTTCAAACGTGCCACTTGTTGCACGCGTGCCATTGGTTCGCCATCCCTGATCTAGGGCACAGTTTGGAAGTTAGATAGCATTCTTCAAATTGAAGGGCACTAGGTTCGATACCCGTCACAGTTGAATAATGGAGAATGGATATGTCGTTTCATGTGCTTTATGGGAGTTTTCCAGAGGTTTCCTTATCTGAAATACGCGAACACGGACCATTATTTATAATTTATCTTGCAGCGCGGATATTAGGATGCATTCGCTGCTATTGAGGCTCTGCAGTGACTCCAGTAATAGCCACTCACTGGGACGACGACTGACCATCATAAGTCAGACACTTTGCTTTTTGTGCCGCTATGCAGACTGAACAAAGAGATTTTTGAGGCATGCCAGTGAAACGTTATTTTTATATTTCAATGCGTGGTTCTTAAATTTTGTGTTTTAATGTTTTCGTGTGCATTTTTAAAAATGGTGGACACTACCCTCGGCCCACTATATGGTCAGAGTCCCTGACTGCGGTCCTGGGTTCGAATCCCAGTTCGGGCATGGATGTACTATTATCTCTCTATATCTATCCTGTCTTTGTCCTTTCCTTGTATGAATGTGGAGTGAATGGTTGCCTACCCTATAAACGGGTCCTGTTAATTTTAATACATTTTACGATTTTTACACTATGTTTACTTTTCCTATATAGAAAAAACTACAAAAATCGTAAATAATCATAACTTTAAAAAACAAGAAATATAATCATTAGAAAAAAAATATAATCCTAATTTTTTTTCAGATTCTATTGTGGATAATAATTATATTTCGTGCGAATTTTAATTGAGCAATTAGGAAATAATTTTGAACCCTGGAATTAAACACTGGGAGTCTTACGTTAGGCTGACCACCTAACTGGGACATATGCTTCGCATCCCAGGGCCCTCGGTCATGAAAACAGTTATGGGCACTGTAGGCCTTGGCCCACATGGGCTGTCGTGCCATAGAGTTTAGTTTAGTTCTCAAAAACAGTAAGCTATATCCACAAGTCCCAAGGAGGGAACTTGGAAAACTCCCCATCACACACCTCGGCAGAAGCGAACATAAAACCTCTTTTTGTGCAACAATGACTGGGATAAAACCTAAGACCTTCCGTTATGCTGATCGATGTGCTGCCATTGAACATGATGCCAATTCAATTTTAAATTTGTAATTTTCTTCTTGGGCAGTGCCATATGCTACCTGTTCAGACAGTGACGTCATACAGATTCATCCACTGCTACAGGATTCCACTAAATTATTCTCGTTTCATTGAATGCACTGTCTGACTGCGGATGGAAGGTCCTGGGTTTGAATCCCGGTTCGGGCATGGATGTACTTTCTCTATCTATCCTGTCTTTGTCCTTTCCTTGTATGAATGAGGTGTGAATGGTTGCCTACCCTATAAACGGGCCCCTATGGCATGTGTGTACTGAGGCAGTCGGACTCCACACCTAATTATGGTTCAGTTGGAATATTGGAGCAGCGCTCCCTATATTGCCAGCCTGGTGGCACACGACAACAACAACATTCGGCTTCTCAGGATGGATATATAATTTTCATTCGCAGCGAAGGTGTGATAACAATCTTAAGCCGTCCACGACGGTGTCAAAAACCCATAGTTTTTCGAGAAATCCGTGACAAATATTTTTGCTTGAAGTATGAATCGAACCCATGAGTTAATTAACTGAGGCCAGATCATTAATCATTCAGTTGTTCGTTCGACTATTAATTCGAGATATTGTTTTTGTATGTCACCTACAGGTCCAAATGCCATTTGATTTTTTTATTACATGGATTATTTCTATTATATGTCTCGATTTAATTTCATTTCTATCATGGCATATAATAACAAATGATGGAGTCAAATACTCGTTTTTAAATAAAAACTCGGAAAATAATTCTCTATAATGTGGTGCCTAGTTAATTTCTTCGAGTTAAAAGTTTCAGGTTCGATCTTTGCATTGTTGAATAAAACGATAGACTTTAGTTTACACTTACCTCCTTTTGAACATGTGAATAGTATTCTTCATCTAGGAAAAGCCTAATTCGACTGTGAATATTGTGTCTTTGGAAAAGCTGAATAATTTTGCGAAAGCTAAATAACTGTTAAAAGCTAAATAGGGATTTTGAACTGTTGACTTATCTGATAAATGATTTCTATATCTTCACTATAAACGTAAACAGTTTAAAGTTAATGCAGTTAAAATTAAATTTTCTTTTATTTATTAAGTGTGTTGTATTCACAGGCCAAATTAATAAGCTTTTCTTTTGTAGTCAATCCAATTATTACATTTTTACGAATTACCTTGACATAAATAAGTCCTCACAAGTGATATTGCAGAAAAAATGATTTTTTAAATCAGCGAATCCTTACACTTTAAATTTAACTACTTACTCATATATAAATATGAGCTCCAGTGGCTCAGTAGCTTCACACCGCCCCCGTAAGCTCAGCAAAGTGAAGCATCATTTGCCGCAGGCAGTGGTTGGGAGGGTGACCACGGTGTACTCTCCTTCACTGGGTTGCTGCAACTCCGTGGGTTGGGTACGTGTCCACGTTCATCTGTGACGTTCAAAGTCCTTCCGCTGGTGTGGCGTGGATGGGGAGAGGAGTGTGCCAGCTCAGGTGTGGCCTCGTCACCATACCGTGGTTCAACATGACAAGGCACTTTAATAAGAGCAAAGTCGTACTTTCACCTTCGTGGTGCTCTGATCCAAACGAAATACGCATCCTGTTGACTTAATTCGCACAGCCAAAGGCATAGCGAGCTTGGCTTGTCCAAGTGTCCTAAGCAACAACAACACTATAAATCTATATAATTTTTATTTTCACAGATATCAATTGCTATTAAGTTAAATATTTCCTTTGCTATTGTGAATGTAGTAAATTTTGAAATATATTTTATACTAATCATTTATATGTCAGTGTCAGCTTTTCGAGGATAACCTGCCTGGTGGCAAAGAAAACATCACAATAGCATTTGGAAGTTAGAAGGTTCAATACCTGGTACAAAGATATTTGTGTTGAAAAAAACTTGTTCTTGTTAAACGCAATGTAAGTTTCAGTGTTCCTTTACTACTGTAGTGAGATGGAAATGCAAAATTGTAAACTCATATATTGATGCATTTTTTATATTGGAGTTTTTCACCGTTTTACGGTATTTTTTGAGCGATAGGATAAATATCATCAGAATTAACAGCTTAAATTAGATCGTAAATTATTAAGAATATTCAGTATCAAGATGAGAATCGAACCCATGTTGTTGTTTCTTATTCTCACTGTCTGACGGAGTCAGACAAGATCCGCGAACCCATTGACTGTAAGGATTTCGAAGACTAGGATAGGATTGCTAAAGAAATCCTCCTTAGAGAGACCCATGCAATCCAACAGGTGCTCAGGAGAGGCCTGATGACTTTGGCACTTGGTGCAGGTGATGAAGGTTTTCCTGCCCTCGTTGCAAGTGAGGCACTTGATGTGACCACTGGCAAATCTTGAGAGAGTAGTCCGGGTACGTCTGTCACAAGGGAGGGCAAGGGACGAACCCGGTTTTGATCCCTTGTACCAATCATGGATAGGGGGTGTTTTCCACTCCTCCGAGATTTTAGATTTTTCCCGGGAGTATAACTCCATAAAGGTGAGTGTTGAAGACGGAGTTGTTGAAATCCTGCGACCCTCCTTAGCAAGATTATCTGCCATTTCATTCCCGTGGAGATTCACATGTGTAGGTATCGTTGACATCATTGATCGAACCCATAAATTATTGAAGTGGCTAATATATCACTCATTCAGTTACCAGACATCATCACACAACTTTAGTTAAAAATAAAAAAGGGGATTCACTGTGTTTAATAGTTAGGACCGGATTGGTTTGATTTGATTTCTTACCTAACTCTGAACACGAAAATTCAATTGAAGTAGCCTACAGTTTAAAGTGTATTCTCAACCATCACAAACATCCACAACCCTGAGAGAGAATCAAACCCACGAACTATCGAATTGAAGATCAAATCTAAATAGAAAGAGTAAGCCTCTGTTAACATATAGCAATTATAAAACGCAATCAATACAACGAAAATGATTAAAAAACCCCTTCCTATTTGTAAGTGAGACTGTTCTTTCAATTTCCGTCATCTTAGTATAATCAGTATTCATAGAAACAAAAGTGTCAAACGTTTATTTCGGTATGAAAGACATCAAGAAAGAAGGAGTTACATTGTTAAAATGAGTCATTTTTCATTAAATGTTATTCCTTGTTAATTTGTAAAATGTCATCTAATACAACGAAAGCAATTTTAATTACTACACCAGAAATTTAAAAAAAAATTAGAAGTTGTATTTTTATGATATTAAAACAATATTTATGTTTTGAAATGACTGTGGAAATATTTTTATCTCCCTTCTGTAAAACAGGTATATTTAAAAAATTGAGAGTTGCGTTTGGAAGGCGTTGGGCTGAGACACTTGTGGGGCTTCTCCGATTACAATCTGCGTGACCCTTTCTCTCGGATCGAAATTGGATTTCGTTTTCATATTTTTGTCAAAACTCAAAGAGGATGTTTCGAACAACTAAATGATAAGAAATTCAAAAGCATCATCTAAATACATCTGTTAGTAATGTCATAAAATATGGAAAAGGATAATTGTGTTTGTGTCCATGATTTAGTTATTTAGGAAGCAATAAAATACAATATGTGAAATACAATACATTAGTTATTATCTCAATGTAGTAACTGTTAAGTTTCACATATGGAATATGCATCAATTCATACTTAAATAATAAATATGTAAGCATAATACAGCATGAGAAAATCTTCATTTCTTAAACTAATAAAAGAGAAATACATCTCATGTAGAAAAGATACACCAATTTATGTCTCGACTAGAAAATAAGCATTAACTATTATGCTTATTTTATAGTTGAGTATTTGAAATAGATAAATTTTAAAGTAGATGAGTGAGAATTCTCTCATAACTTAATAAATTAATAATAAAAGGAAATATGGGAAATTTTCGTCAAAGCTCCTAGCCCAATAAATAAACAATAAAATGAAATACATGAATGTTTCGTAAGAGTTTCCAGCCTAAAAAATAAACAATAAATTGAAAGATTCGTCATAGTTCATAGTTAAAATCCAATGTTGCCAAAATACACTTAATTTATAACAATCAAATTAAAACCATATCTAAATTCAAGTCCAAATCTGGATTTTGACTTATATATTTTAGATTAAATTCTACTTCTTTTATTCTGGCTTGATACTTTGGTTTCAATTTTTGGTATGGCTTTAGGGTGTACTGGCTTCTTTAAGACTATGTCTTGGGCCATTGCAGAAAAGCCATAAATTGTGTCAATGTGGTCAACACCCCCTGACGAAGCTGGCCATGTTGGTACTTCATTCCATTTTATATCTATCTTTCTTTGATATTTTCCTTGAAATTTTTCCAAATATTTTTCTTTGTATTTTTCCATTATTTTCAATGTATTGTTTTCCATTTAGTATTTTCAATGAAATATTCTCTATTTGGTATTTTCACTGTATTTTAAATATGTTATTCTCCATCTAATATGTGATTATTAATTTTATAAAATATACTATTAATTATATATATATATATATATATATATATATATATATATAGAGAGAGAGAGAGAGAGAGAGAGAGATAGATAGATAGAGAGAGAGAGAGAGAGAGAGAGTGTGGTACTATATATATAGGCACCATGATGCTATGAAATACTTAATCTTGGTCCACTATTGGGACGAAGCTTCTTCGGAGTCAAAAGTTTCATAGAAATCAATGTAATGTTGAGTCACAAATGTCGCATGCTTTCTTTCAGGCTGACATATTTTGCTGGGGTCGGTGCTGGAGAATATTTTGGGGTTTTCCTCCCTGTGATTGGAAAAAGCGCCATACTGTGTCAATGAAAAATGTATTTTGTAAGACAATACTTGGTGTATGTCAAAAGACGTAAAGTAAATTTAGACTAGCCTCTATCTATCATTAACATTTACACGAATAAATACTATTTTTATTTGTTTATAAATATAATCATAGTTATTATTACATATTGTAATTATACAACAATATTTGAATGATATTTCTCCTAAAATTATATTTTATGTAATAAATGTAATATTTCAAAACATTTCGTATAATATGATTATGACACTATTAATTGAAAATGTATCATTTTAAATGCAGGGGTTTATGATTTACTTATTTATTCTTAGACTTAAGGATCAATCAACATAAATAAAAAGCATATTCCGAAATTCAATACTTAATTTATTTTTATTCATGTTCTTAAGCTGCCTCTAGTTTTCTTTGAGAAGAGTAACCTTAGTAGAGCTCTTTCGGTTGATAAAAAAGTTAAGTTTTTACTTTTTTACATTTAATTAAAAGCTATAAAATTGCATTTTTGATGTGAGTTTATGCTTAGTTGCATTTTTGTAGTCATTTGTAAAATAAACCTCTTCTAAAAAGTAGGTTTGCCTTTCCCTTTATTACGGAGAAGGAAAATGAGCCCCCTCACGGATTTTTCTGTAAGCGAAGATGACGAGACTCCTTTTCGAATGCATCTTTTTCTTTGAGTCACTTTTTATTTGGTGGCAGTTTTTCGCAAAATCAGCTGTAAATAAAGTACTCTTATGCAGCTCCATACTTATAAACCATTCATTTTTTTAAAAGTGGAAACAGATTTTTAATTTATCTCATAGAATTTGAAGTAGTAAATCATCTTTAAATTAAAACTCCGGGAATCAATGTTATGTCCTAGTTTTTCTTGTTTTTTAGTATAACGTGATTTTCAAATACTTAATAGATCTGTTTGTTTATAACGACACAAGAAGATATTAAAGACAGCTAGTGAAGTTGGCTTTATGCTATAAATTAAATTTAAATGCTAATATTTATAAACTTTTTCTTATAAATAAGGTTTTAAGAGTTTCTTTAATTAAATGAATTGTGGCGAAAACTTTTTATCTTTTTCAAGTTAACATATTTTGCAGTCATAAAGATAGGAAGCATAAAAATAGGTGGCTCAAAAAATAGATAGAAACATCAAATCAGTTATTAATTAATATTAAGCATTATTCTAATAATTTAGATTAATATAACCATAAACTTTATTTTGTCAAAATTTTAATCAATGTTGTAATTAATATATGATATTCCGCTTAAAAGAAGCGCATGAAATGAAAACATTATTCAAAATGTAATTGTAGATAAAAAAGGAAAAATTTGACAAAATGGATAGAAATGTTGAAAAAATAAACTTATGTTCATAAATTTACTTATATTTATTCACTAAAGAAGTTAATAAGTGTGATACTCATATTACTAAAGAATATCGTCTGACGTAAAATTATACCTCACCCTTTTAAATTTTCTTTTCCAAATAAAAATGATTTATTTATATAATTTATTGTGTCCGAAACCCTTAAAATCATATACTTCGTTATCTGTGTTACAAAAGATTACACAAATCCTCTCTGAATTCATAAATTAAATAATTTAAATTTATAGAGTTGTACAATTACTTGTTACCCAATCTCTTCATCTACAAATTTAATTTCAACATTTCTAAACTCTGGTATTATTATTTATATTTTCACACATTTTGACGCCCTTCAACGTTTTAAAAATAACCGTAAAATAATTTTATTTTTAAGAGCATATAAGCGCTTACGGGTAGAAACAACCCATTGCTCAATATTAAAAAATTAAATAGTTAAACATCACGCTTTCTTCTAGAAAATATGGTACTTTATGTGTGATTATTTTGAATATTTTACTGAGTATCATTGTAAAAATAATCAATTAGTTTAATATCAATAATCAAAATGACATTACCTAGAAGATATAATAAAACGTAGCAATTTAATGTTAGGAACTACTTCTTAATAAAAATTGGGGGATAATGTTTAATCCAACTTCTTTCATTTTGCAAAAAATAATATATCATAAATAAATATTAAAAATTTGAAACATTGAAATATCATTAAAGCGCCGTCAATTAACACACGCGATAAAAAATATAACAGTAAATTAAGTTTAGCTTTACTATAAGTAATGAAAACCATTACAAGATTTTGAACAGCAAAATTTTGAACAAGCAACAAGATTTTGAAGAAACACCCATAATTATATGCATATTTACTTTGTTAAAGAAGAATTTTAATAATAACTGTATTAAAAATAACTAAATTAAAAGCGTATAGAAATTTTTAGTTTAATAAGTAAAAATATGTTAAAGTAACTTGTATTGCTTGAATTGGGAAAGATTTTGAATACATTAATAAAAAAACGTTTCCTATAAGAACAAAATGAAACATTTAGAGAACAGGTGAAAAAATTAAGTGAAAATGAAAAAAGTAAAACTGGAAATTGAGGTGTAGGAGAACTATGAATAAATGAAAAAAAGTATTGAGAAACAATTTTAAAAAATGAAATAAAATCTTCCTTCTTATTAAGGAACATATATACACATATATTACTTGAAATAATTATTAAATTAATTCATCTTATTCGAAGATATAGCTTATTGGATATTGCTACACAGACAAAAAAAGAAAATCATTATCTCCTTAGTAATTAATCTCAGTTAGCAATCTTAATTTGTAATCCAAGCTGTCCTTAATAATTAATTGATTTAGTAGTCACTTTAGTAACTTTCCAAATTGCTTATATCATCTTTCTAAAGAAAATACATGTATAAAGGAATTAAAAAAATTTTTTTGTTACTATTACAATTTGTCAAGTTTTTAATACCAACAATTGGTGCTGCAGACTTTTTACATTCTTTGCTTCAACAAGATAATTTTATCAACCTGATTAAAGTACTAGGCTTGCTATTTTTTGTGAGAATGTGACGTTGAGATATACCGATTTTCCCTCTAAAATGTGGTCATTGAATCAAGATGCAAAAATATGATTATTTACTTACCGAATTAGATCCACCCAATAATGGATATTTTGAAGTAAAAAAATAGATTAAAACGGTTAATGAATATTTAAATAAATGCTTGTTTAAGATTTTCTGTCATTCGAAAATATTTGAAAGTTGATATGGTGCTTAAATACATTGGATTAAAGAAATAAATAAAATTAGAATGATTTACAGCTGTAATATTTAAACAAAAAATTCCAATATCTCAGATTTTTTAAATAAAAATACATTTAATACTGAAAATAAAATCTTAGAGACAATAAGGTTATCAAGGACGTTCAGATATATAAAACACAGCATTGTGTATGCGGCCTAACCGCAGAGAGTTATTCAGAGAGACCTCCATTGCATTTTGCTTTCGATAATTATTTTTCATTGAAAACTCATGTATTTCAAGCGAGGAATTCCGGAAGAGGCTTGAGCAACGAACCCAGCAAATAAGCATCCAGGGGTGAAAACGATTGAACACTCTGAAAAGCGCGCATCAATATCGCAATGTTAACAAGGCTTGGCCAGTTGTAAGCAATGGTACGTATCTGTTTAACTTGGTTTTTTTCCAACATTTTTCTCTCGTGTTCTAAATGATTCAATATGATTTCGTTTATTCTATATTGAAAAGAATTTTTTGGTTGTGAATTTTTCCTAGTTGCTTAGCATTTTTTATTTTGTTAAAAATTTATAAACAAATTTAAAGGATATTTTATTTAAGTTAATAATTGTTTAAATTTTCTTTTAATCAAAAAATCTTTAAATCAATAAGTAAGTGTTTTGAAATAAAACATTTTGGCAACAGCTTATTATTTGAAATGAGAAATATCGTCTGCTACTTTTAAATTTATTCTTTTTTCAAAATGTCGCATGTAAACAAGCTGTGGATTGAAGGATACGTTTTTGCGCTTTCCGAAGAGAAATATTCTTACTCCAGGATTCAATAACGTTGTAAAATGCATGGTATTAAAATTTCTAAGTGCAAAATAAGCAACATTATGAATCGGACAGGTAAAAACCGTCCATCATTATTTCTTCATGGAAAAAAAACTGCAAACGAATATCCGAAAAAAGTACGTACTGTTTCCAATGTTTCTAAAGTAAAATCCCTGGTAACAAGAGAAAATCTTTGAACATAGAAATCAATTGCAAAGTCTTTAGATACATCGGTATCAACAATAAATAAAATAATAAATCAAGATTTACAACTTAAAAAAGCTAAAAAAAACATAATGTTCACTAGCTTTTGCCGAGGCATGTGGCTCAACGCAAAACATTTTGTAGAATTCTGTATGAAAACCATTTAGCAAGAGATAAATGGAAATGCATTGTGACCCTTGATGAAGCATGGGTTTACCTAAATGAGTGCAACAGAAAATGATCTATTTACTATAGGAAACAAAGAGAAATAAATGTACAAACCTGGTTCCGTCAATGTAAAGAAAGTTTTAGTAAGGGGTTTATGATGGTCGCAGGTTTCTCCTACAACGGAAAATGAAAAATAAAAAGAGTAGAAAAAAATGTTAAAATCAACTCATCATACTCCCAGGAGAAGACTTTACGTCCAATATTGACAGAAGAAATCCCACTTCTTTATCCCAAAGACTTTCAAAGAGTGAAACATCAACAAGACAAAGCTACAAGTCATACTTTGAAAACTACCGCTGCATTCCTTGAAAAAATGAAGACTCATACAGGTATTGCATTTATACCTTTTCAACATATTCTTGTGAAGTCCCCTGACGTTTCACCTATGGACTATTGTGCCTTTGGTCTGTTAAAAAAAGCTCTTTCTAAACGCAAATCCACCACGATGGATGGACTCTGGAAAGTAGTGGAAAGCAATACCCCTGGAAATTTTACGAAAAGCTCTTCTATCATGGAAATCATGATGCAGACTTATAGTCCAGAAAAAAGGCAATCAGATGAAACATATAAAAGAAATAGTCTTTTCCTTTTAAACATTAATTAAACGGCCCCAAAATCGTTCTAAAAATGTGTTAATACTCTCTGTATATATATATATATATATATATATATATATATATATATATATATATATATATATATATATATATATATATATATATATATATATATATATATATATATATATATATATATATATATATATATATATATATATATATATATATATATATATATATATATATATATATATATATATATATATATATATATATATATATATATGTATGTATGTATGTATGTATATATACATATATATATATATATATATATATATATATATGTATATATATATGCATATATATATCTATATATATATATGTATATATATATGCATATATATATATATAAATATATATATATATATATACATATATATATATATACATATATATATATACATATATATATATATATATATATATATATATATATATATATATATATATATATATATATATATGTATATATATATGCATATACATATATATATATATATATATATATATATATACATAAAATTATAAAATTCAGTATCATTAGATTAAATTATTTTATTATTTTTACACACGAATGGTATCTATCTGAAAGCGCGACAAAAACTAGCTGATAATATGAATTCAATTGTGAGTAAAGTTAGAAAAAGAGGGAAACGATTCCCCTCTCCATCCCTGAAAAGAGAAAGCAAACTGCTAAGAAATCTATTTGAGGCCTCTTATCCCCTGATCTCCGGCTTGCAGACTTTGAAGACAGAGATTGCGATCTGAAAAATCCTCACTTTCCAAAAAGGAAGAGACGTAATAACCCAAAGTGAAATATCCCATCGTTACCACACCTTCGCCAAAAGGTGGGGGTGTATGAAAGTTTTTACTCTATGCCCATTTGGACATTTGGTGGGATTTAAAGTTTTTTGTTTCGTTCTTGGCTGGATTTGCTTTTTGGAGGTGTTGAGGAAAGTGACACGTGTGACATGTTCTGTTGATGTGTTATGTCAGTCGATGTAAAAAAATTCAACTGCCTTGTTATTGCCTTAAAAATTATTTCAAGCTTTTTTTAATATAAAGCTCTACTCTGGCAGGATTTTTTTATGATTATAATATGATAAATTTTTATGGTATTTTTCTGTTATCGGGCCCATATTTTTACATAACCAAATTATTTTATCATATATATATATTAGAGGAATTTATATATATATATATTGAGCATTATTACGTATTTCACGTTTTATTTTATATTTGGTGGAATTTTCGAAGCATAAATGTAATTACAAAATATTGCAAAATGGCTAAAAGGAAGAAAACATTTCAGAAAACTAACATATATTCAAAAAATTAGACATTTTAGTTGAAATTAAGCATTTAAAAAGTTTTGGTGATGAGTCTTATCTCGAAAGAAGAAAAACTTTTCTTTTCTCGGTAATCTTATTATTCGTCCTTTTATACAATATTATATATTACATCGAAATGACAAAAGCTTAGAAACATTTTTTATGGCTGAAAAATTAGATTTCTGAATGCGATTGAGTCACTTCATGATTTGTTTTAAAAATAATGAATAACTTTCTTATCCTAAACAAGAAAACTATAGATATAAATCCTTCAGGTAACTTACACATTAATAACGATATCCTTTAAATAAATTATGAATTTAATTAAAAATATAAACAAAAAACAGTAAAAAAATACACATTAATTAGATACACAAGAAGTATTTAATATTGTACACAATAAACGAAAAATTATGATGATACTTACAATCTATTTTTGTCTTTTCTGGAGTTATAATCTTAACGGTAGGATTAATGCCTATCACTGTAACCACTGTCATCAGATGCCAACCGTACATCTCGTAAATATTCCATCGGGAAGGCTTTTCCTTGGTAGTTGGCCGCGCGACGCACGGGAGAAAACACGTAAACCCCCTCTCCAACCTCCTTCCGAGAGATGAACATGCAGAAGACAAAAGCACACCTCCTGTTTCACGTTGTTGTTGTTGTTGCATATGACACTTGAACAAACCAAGCTCGCTATGCCCGAATTTAAGTCAATAAGGAGCGACTTTCGTTTTAATCAGAGCACCACGAAGGTGAAAGTAGGGCTTTGTGCCAAACTCCTCCGATAGATGGCACCACCAGAGGATCCACTCCCTCAATTTTGACATTGATCTGAAGGGGGAGGAAATTTTCTCCAGACCATTGCACCCATGATAACTACTCAACGACCGACCACAGGACTTTCGATTCCATGGAGGATTTAACGAGGACGTATATCGCATGTACTCGGTGGGTCTTTGGCGGCATTGGGAATCGAACCCGGATGGAAGGCTGATGCCCTAACCACTAGGCTACCACGGCCCATACGTTGATGAAGATGCGGTGATCAGATCTGAGACTTTCTGCTCTGTTGAATGCTGTTCTACTACATAAACCACGGTGTGCATAATGGTGAGTACCTAGTGAAATGGCGTAGTCATTGTTTGGTTAGAGAAAAAATTGCTCTCGTGTTCCGGAAGTACCAGGTTCGATATGTGACACAGCTAAAAACCTGTTGCGCTGAAAGGATCAAAGCAGGTAGTTTTTACTGTTCCTGGGCTGAGGAAGGAAAAGGACAAGATCAGCTTAGGTGTCTACCTCTTTACTTGACCATGGTTCAGAACATTGAGCTGGTTGATTAGGTTCAGCTCCTAAAGTTAACAGAAAAAGGCTACCAAAAAAGTAGGATAATAACTCAATTTACTCTTAAAAAACAGCAGCATTTATGTAAATGATGAAATCATAGAGGATTAGAGTTTCGCGTGGGGGGTGGGTGAACATCAGGGTGGCATTTTCTAATTCAAAAAGAAGATTCTTTCTGACCTGTGTGCTGCTTGATTAGATTTAAGTGTCTCATTACCGTCACTTTTTTTTATTTGTAGCGCACATTCCATCAGAAAAGAGAAATTTTAAGAGGATTACAAACATAGACAGTGGAACGTTCCTTGGATCGAAGGTGAATGAGCACTGATCAGTGATCTCGGATGTATTTATATTGAAAGCGATGGCATTTCAGACATTTTGGACTTTATGAACTGATTTCGTACTTAAATGGCGGAAGCGTAGAGAAATTACGAATCAGTACTAACATTTAAAAACATTAATTTAAGAAAAAAACGAAATACTTGTACCATAATCCAAAACGCGAAGGAAATAAAAAACATTACATAATCAAGTTAAATTCCTTAACCTTGTGCTCTTTGAGCAAGCTATATTGCTTTTTTATTCAAACAATAGAAATTTATCGCATTGCAATAGTCAAAATGAATGCTGTGTCTTCATATATAAAATATCTGGTATAAAAAGTTCAGAAGTTTTCCTTGAATCGTGCACCCTTTTCATATTAGGGTAAGGAAATATGTTGTCTCAAGATTGAATGGAATGAATTGTCCTTGCTATATTCTATGACAACGAATGATAGATACATTCTTATACTACATTTATTATTCAGAAGAAATTTAAAACATTCAGGTGTTCATATATATATATATATATATATATATATATATATATATATATATATATATATATATATATATATATATATATATATATATATATATATATATATATATATATATATATATATATATATATATATATATATATATATATATATATATATATATATATATATATATATATGAGCACCTGAATGTTTTAAATTTTTTCTGTATATATATATATATATATATATATATATGTTGCACCCCCTGTCTAGTGGTCAGAGTCCCTGACTATGCATAGAGAGATCCTGGGTTCGAATCCCAGTTTGGGCATGGATGTACTATCTCTCTCTATCTATCCTGTCCTTTCCTTGTATGAATGAGGTGTGAAGGGTTGTCTACCCTATAAACGGGTCCCTATGGCATGTGTGTACTGAGGAAGTCGGACTCCACACCAAAATAGGGTTCAGTTGAAAAAGTGGAGCAGCGCACCCCATATTGCCAGCCTAGCTGGCACACGACAATATTTTTCTTATATATATATATATATATATATATATAAGAAAAATATACTTATACGAAAATTAGTATACAATTGATAGAATTAAGAAGAATATAATCATGCACATAATATTTAAAGATTCCATTTATTACAAAATCTGAAAACCAAAATGATTAAGAATTTGTTTGTTTGCTTGAAATCAAAAGCATCTGACAAATTACTCTGACTAGTAAATCGATAAAAGCAGTGCATAAGATATTATAATATAATAATAATGATAAAATAACAATATTTTTTGTAATCTATAAATAGCTCTAACGAATAATTGATCTGAAAACAGAAAATGTTAAACTTTTTAATATTGTTAAAAAAAAAAATTAAATTCTATATACTTTGAAAAAGCAATGGATATCAGACCGTTTGTGGTGATACAACGGAATATTATAATTTTTGAAAGTTTATTCCTTTTTATCATCAGTTCTATAAAAGTAGCTAGAGAATTTAAAAAAAATAAACGCTTAGTAGATACGTAAATTATGTGAATAATAATCTCCTTACACAGGTATGAGATAATAATAAGTAATACGTGGGTTACCCTGAAATTTTTGAGATACGCGCAGACGAGAGTTTACAAAATTAAAATAACGGTTTAATTTTAAAGTACTAAGTATTTTAACACAGAAGACGGCTTTTTACTGACTTACTTCAACTTGTTTAGCGTGGAATAAATTTTAAACAGAGGAGAAAATGGAATTGACGCGAGAACACTTTCGCGCTATGATTTTCTTCGATTTCAAGGCAATATTCAATCAAGAAGAATGCGTTCAACGGTTGCAATTAGCATTGGGTGATGAATATCCAGATAGTGCTACTGTATTCAGATGGTTTAGAGAATTGAGAAGAGGTCGCAATTTTCTTCAGGATGAAGAACACACAGGAAGGCCACCGTCGGCAGTCATCCCGGATAATGTGTCTGCCATACGAAAAATGTTAATGTATGATAATCACTGTACCTATCAAATGATACAGAAGGAACTTAACATTGGATCCGCAGCCATACACAAAATCATTCATGAAGAATTACATATGAAAAAAGTAGTTTGCCGTTGTGTTCCCCATCATCTAACTGAGCATCAAAAAGAGGAGCGTGTCAGAATCAGTAAAGAAACTCTTAATATGCTGAATGATGGTGGCCACCGCATCATTTCTAAAATTGTAACAGGTGATGAAACGTGCATACCGTTTTTTGATGTTCCAACACGTCAAGAAAGCAAAGTAGGGGTCTTTGAAAATGATCCCACGCCGATAATGGTGAAAAAACAACTCGCACTGAAAAAAGTGATGCATGCCGTTTTCTTTAGAAGTACGGGATGGGTCAAAGCCATCAAGTTGGAAGGACAGAAGACAGTAACAGCAAACTGGTATACCCCTTAATGTCTTCCAGAAATTCTACAAGAACTGAATGTTAAAGGACTCATGCTTCACCATGACAATGCATCTTCACATACAGCCGGATGAACAGTTGATTTTCTTAAATAAAAACAAATTAAAGTGATCAAACATCCGCCGTATTCACCTGATCTAGCTATGTGCGACTTTTGGTTATTCTTTAATCTAAAAAAGAACTTACGTGGACGTCGTTTTCATTCAGAAGAAGAGATGGATGTGGCTATAAATGAATTTTTTCATCTATTCGAAGAAATGAATGGCTTGAGGCATTTAATCAGTGGAAAATTCGTCTACAAAAGTGCATTGATGCTGGAAGAGACTACTTTGAACACACCTAAAATTTTGTAAGTATAACTTTAAAAACCTAGTTGTACCTCAAAAATTTCAGAGTGGCCCTCGTAATAAAACGTTTGACGTTTCTTGTGAAGGAAAAAACCTGAGACATTAAACTATTTTCAATTTACGTGCAAAAAATAAAAAAAACTCTTTTAATGGAAAATGTCCCGGTTCTATTGATGAATATTAATCTAATATACTTGGGACTAACTTACAAATTATCATGAAGATACTTAACAAGAATCGAACCAATAAACCTGTATAAAACATAAGAAGAATCAGTCCTACCTACTATTTGGTAAAGAAACTCCTGCTTTAGGATATTTAAACAAAAAAAAAAAGAATACTAGTTTTAAAAAGGTTTAATTTTAAAATCTTAATGTAAGAAACTTGCACAATTGCATGTTTTCAAATCGTCCTTTAGTATTATAAAAAAATCAAATTTCTAACGAAATGATATTTATGTATCATTTCATTAGAAAATATGTGTATCTGGAAAGAAATACGTTAATATAAATACAACTGTAGTTCTGTCAAAAATCTTTTTAAAATCAAACGCTTTTCAAAAGATTTAGGTAGTGTTGAATTTTTTTCCAACCACGTGCAATTGGATGACGAGCCCTATGCCACAACAAGGCCAGAGACTGCTACTCATTTGTCATTACCCAGCGGGCACCTGTGAACCAAGTCACGGAAGCGAGTAGCGTTACCCGCGTCATACCACCACAAACCCGTTTATAGGGTGGGCCCCATTCATACAATATTACAGAAGAAAGGACAGAGAGAACAGAGCGAATAGAGAAAGAAAGAAAGTAACATCCATGCCCGAACCGGATTCGAACCTGGGACCAACAGCTCTGGAGTCAGGAACGCTAGCCACTCAGCCATCGGTCGGCAGTGTTGAATATTTCACATACCATTTGTCATTGGTTATTTTTCATTTAATCTATTTCATTGAGTAAGTATGTATTTGTATATTTGAGAATTATTTTTATAAGCGCTTAAACGTTATTCAAGGATACAACAGTATGCTTAACTCATAACTTATCTAAATCTTTATAAATGAATCTTCATTTATTTTCCTTGTCAAGGATTGAATTGGAAACGGGTGCACAAAATGGAGGGTTCACTTAAAGTATCCGCTAACGTTCGAGGTAATTTTATCTTAAAATTTAATTTTAATTTTCTTTTTATCTTTTTCAGATAAAAAAAATAGAATTCAAAGATATGAAATCAGTCAAAATTTTAATTACGTATATAATACGTTTTAGAATTTCAATTATTTTTTAATGAAGACGTGGTCTCTATACTTTCCTTCTCTCTATTCTTTGTATTGCATTTTGTTTTATTCTTTTCTGTGTGATTTTTCAAATTTTGTCTTACTAGTTTTATTGTTCTTCCCGTTGCATCTTTGCAATTACACAGCGGCGGTAAAATTTTACCGTACGATCCCCCTTGGCGAAAATTTCATAAAGTCGCCAAGGACGTATGACGAATTTCCGATCTGAAATAACGGCGGGAGAAAAAAATGGCTGAAATAGTGACAAATATTTATACATTGTTTTTACCTACAAAATATGCTCAACTAATTTTATAAAATTAAAAAAAGCAGATTTATAGAATTCAAACATCGATGGTTAAATAATAAAGTTGATATGTTAAATTATCCAAAAAAGTTTTGATTAAATTTATTAATATTAATGAATTTAAATCGGTAAATATTCGTGAGAAATTAATGACAAATAGGGTTGCCAAAATACTAGTTTGCCAGGTTTCCAATAAAAATGTTCGCCAAATTTGGCGCCAAAAGAAAATGCGCCAAGGATGACCGTACAGTAAATCTTATCCCACAACGGCATTTGCAAGATATAAGAAGAAGAGATGAAGCCATTTCCCATTGGTATGACTTTTATCAAGAGACTATCAGCCGTCAAAATATTCCATTACATTGAATGGCAACAGTGTCTAAAACACTGCAACAAAACACTGAGAATGGGAAAAAGCTTTTACACCCCTGCAATTGTTCTTATGGGATTTATATTTTTCTTAGTCTCTCTTCCTCACATACACGCAGGATCATTTATTTGCAATATCTCAAGGAATAGGGTCTGCACTTCAACATAGATGTTTTAAAATTATATTTTGAACAGTTTTGTTTATTTTTAAATAATAATTGTAACTAGAAATACAAATGTCATATTCTTTTATTTAAACGTTCATGGATTCGAAATTAAGCGTACGAGTGGAATCACAGATCCCATTAAATCCAGAACTGTCAAACTCTGAACTTTTTTGGCGAATAAGAAATAATGCCAGGATGACGTATTGTGACGTCTCGTGGTGTCATAGGTTGGCCAAGAGAGAATTTTATACACAAATCTCATAGATCTCCATCTCTGTGACGAAATAAAAACCAGATTGCCAGATAAACAAGATAATCTGAAAAATCACCAAATTCAGAATTTGGCATGTCGTATTTTACAGCATCTGTGCGGGATTGGATATTTTTAATGGCTTGGAATATATTTTGAACTCCAAGATCCCGGCAAATTAGCATTTATAAGCAAAATATTGGAGCAATGAAACAAGTTTCACGCTATTCATAAAACATAAGTAAAATCTTGCTGGACACTAATATATATATATATATATATATATATATATATATATATATATATATATATATATATATATATATATATATATATATATATATATATATATATATATATATATATAGGGTGATTCAAAACAACGTGGACAAACTTACATGGTAGATCAGTCATACAACAAGGATCAAAAATCGCATATGAACCGTGGGTCGCAAACGCCTGTAGAGCGCGCTAGAGTCACGAGAGGGCGTACTAAACAAACACGACTTGAGCAAACGGAGATTGTCTTCATTCGAGCCGTGGATGCGTTGGGTGTATTATGGCTACTTACACACACCGCGAAATGGCTGACATGCACTTAATTTACGGCATGGCCAAATGTAATGGACGAGAAGCCTTGCGAATGTATGGTGCGAAATATCCTGGTAGACAGTTGCCTAGCCGCTCATTCTTTGCCACTCTGCATCGACGATTGTGTGAAACCGGCTCGTTCGACGTGCACAAGCTGGATACTGGTCGCCAACGAACAACTCGGACGGTTGATGCTGAAGAAAGGGTTGTCCAAGAACTGGAGCGTAATCCTTCAACAAGTACACGAGTTGTATCCCGAGTGACCCATATCCCCCAATCTACCGTCTGGCGCATTGCACATGACGAAGGACTATAAATGTAGTCCTTCAATGTATAAAAAACAATGTATAAATATTATCATTTACAACGCGTCCAGGTACTGGATCTGGGAGACTACAGCAAACGTATGGATTTTGCGCGGTGGTTTTTGCACGAAAATGATGCAGACCGAAACTTCGCAGCAAGTGTTCTCTTCACTGATGAGGCTGCCTTCTCATTAGAGGGTGTGATGAACTTTCACAACCTCCATACGTGGGCGGATGAAAACCCCCATGCCATACGTCCGCATGGCGCACAACGAAAATGTTCCATTAACGTGTGGGGTGGCATTGTAGGAGACTGTTTACTCGGTCCGTACATTCTCTCAGAAAGACTTACCGGCTCCATTTATCTAACATTCTTGCAAGAGGTTCTACCAGAAATGCTGAATGATGTTCCGATGCCTATTCGTCGACGCATTCGATTTCAACACGACGGAGCTCCTGCACATTTCAGCATATCCGTCAGAGCACATCTGCAGGCTACTTTTCCTGGCGGTTGGATTGGTCGCGGTGGACCGATCGCATGGCCACCACGATCACCAGATCTGTCTCCCTTGGATTTTTTCTTATGGGGATTTTTAAAAGGCCTTGTCTATGAAACACCTGTTGCAACGCCGGAGGACTTGGTAGGAAGGATTGTTGAGGCAGCAGGATGTGTTCGAGATACACCTGGTATTTTTGAGAAGGTGCGCTGTTCCATGCAACGTAGATGCCAGGCGTGTTTCGATGCATCTGGAAGAAACTTTGAGCATTTCCTGTAAGCTCGACATTAGTTGCATGTGAGTGAGTCATTAACAATAAAGATTTCGTTTCTTCTCTTTGTGTTATGTATTTTTTTAGATGCCCTGTAGCGGCTCCGGATCGCAGTTGCGACCCGCTGTTCATATGTGATTTTTGATCCTTGTTGTATGACTGATCTATCATGTAAGTTTGTCCACGTTGTTTTGAATCACCCTGTATATATATTTCACAGTATGCTTATTCACAGTGTGCTACTGCTAAATTGTCTAATTCTGCGAATCTGAAATATACTGTTATTTAAATATACTGAGAAATATTTTGCTATTTCTGATTATGCGGCAAGAATTTTATTTTTAATTAATTTTTATCTAACTTTAAGAGTATAGAAATAAATGTACATTTTGTATTGAGCTTATTATGAAAGATTAAAAATAAATCAGGATCCCGCATTGAAGCGTTCATCTGGTATACAAATACTACAATTAGTAAGAACCGTTTCCCTGTACTCAGCAAATTTTATATTCATTTCTTATTTTTCTTCTACTTTGAGCCACAAATTTTCAAAAAACGATATTAAATATTTTTATAGTTAGAAATATTAGTTTTTTAAATGGAAAATTCTGTGTTTCCTAATAAAATATTTTCTAGTTTAAAAGCAAAGCAAAATAATTTTAATAAATTTCAAAAATCTATCTCTTTTTTTAATCCAAATGAAAATGTGAATATTGAAACAAGTTTCACGCTAATCATAAAACATAAGCAAAATCTTGCTGGACACTCATCCATTATTTTCCCGTCATTGAATGAAAAATTATTTAGATGAGGAATAAGAAACAAACGACATCAAATAATT
>JAJQOW010001486.1:0-46445 GCA_037975125.1 Latrodectus hesperus
AAATAATTAAATAATATTTATTGGTCATATACTATGTATAAAAAATAACAAGTTGCTGAGAGAATTATGAGTCATTTCAATAATATAAATCCTGGATAATCTTAGATTTAGATATTTGAAAATAAACTTAAATCGCAAATTAGAGAATGATTTTAATTTTGGGATACGGTTACATAATAAATGCAAGCCAGCTGTTGTAGAAAATAATTTAAATTATTATCATAAAATTCAAGAACACATAATAAATTACTTTGAATAAATTTGTGAACCTAGTTTCGCTTGTTAAATTCAATGTTATCTAGAAATTAATTTAGTAATTTCACTGTTTGTCGTTAAAAATACTTTTGAATACGCCAAGAAATACAATTTCAAATTTTAAAATTTGGTCTGTTCTTCTCAAAATTAAAAAACTCTAAATTTAGAATCTATTCATCACACATTTTTATTACTTCAAAACTTTACTTCGACTTTCATTGCCTGATATTGGCGCATGCGCGTCAACTGCGCTGTAGCTTAGCGTTTAAACTGCAGACGGCACTTGAATGCCAAGTATGAAGGATGTGGGTAAATAACTTTGGTAAAACGACACCCATAATATTATAATTCCTGCATAAAAGTTTAATTGTTTTCTATTTGTGTTACTTGCTAAATAAATGTTGTTGCTGTTGTCTATAACAGTTGGTCCGTTGTCACTTCCTTTTAATAATATGAATTGTTGACACCTGATATCAACAAAAGATGCAGGAATCATGTAATGAATTCTGAAAACATGTGCATATGCTGTGTGCATGCATCTCCTTTGCTCGTTTATATGAATATAAATGGCAAGTAATCCTAAATCAAGGTATTTTTCTATTAAATTTCATCAAGGAGCATGATATTTTGAAACAGAAAGTAATAAACATTAAATGCATAAGACATAAATATAATTTGAAAAAATACCATAAATCTCATTCGTCATAATTTACAAAGTTTTCACAAAAATGCGAAAACCTCAAATAAATTGAATTGAAAGAATTTCTTGAAATACGAAATAGTTGAATTTCTCGGTATATAGGCAGCACATTATAAATTGTTATTTAGTATGCGGAATTCTTAAATTTTTTTAAATTAATTAGATTAAGAGAGGAAACTGCTGTTGTTGTAGCATATCCTCCAGCTCTCTGACGAACTCAGAGAAGATTCATCAGACCGTCAGACTTAAGATCCATCAGGCCTGAGGTCAAGGACAAGGGGGATGGACATATGATTCCAAACAGTCCAAGGTGTGTCCAGCAAACGCTTGCTGAGCTTGACCCTTTGAGCAGTCTGCAAAGATCTTCCTGCCCTTGAAAAATGAGAGACTCTTTACATGACTACTTGCCTGATTAGAAATTACCATTCGAGAGGCTGTATCACAATTGAATAAAAACGAAGAGCCAGTTTTGTAATATACTAGGAATGGCTAGGGAAAATACTCCTATTTCTTCGAAAGTTCAGCGTTGACAATGGATTTACATTCTGAAATGGTGAGGTTTGATAAGGAAAAATTGGAGTGATTGCAAGCTTTTGGCCAAACTATCCACCTTCTCTTTGCCATGTATGTCAACATGTGATGGGATAAAATTGAAATGTTAATATATATGTGAATGGTATATTTTTCTTATTCTTATATATTGTAATCTGTCATACAATATTTTCAATGTATAGTTTTTGCCACATTAGGAGTATCATGATGTTACATATCTGAAGTGATTCTAACGATGCGACTCAAATGCACAAAGCTACATTTAAAGGCATCTTTATGGAGTTAAAACGAAAGAGGCACCACTACTACTGAACATGAATTTCTTTGTTCGTGCTAATGAGAGATTTTACGCAAAATACATGTGTTTTCATTCAGAGCACTTCAGATTCATATAATAGATTTCTTTCCGAATATTTTCTCGTAACATATTCTGGAGAAATTCATTTATGTAAGAATTAATTCTACACTTAGGTAGAACACTCCAAGTTGCTAATTTTTTCTCTAGTGGGACCTGTAAAAATTACACGATTTTTTTCAAGCGTTAGGGCACGCAAACAATCACACTCAAGTGCACAAAGAAATATGCATTCATTAATTCCATCATCTAATATCTATTATGCTAAAGAGAGGTATATTTTTTAAAATATGTCAAAGGTAAATACTGTTCAATTTAACTATGCGCATTTTTTAAGGTATTTAATAGTTATTTAATTTATCAAAAAATTTATCATATTATAAATATTTTTTCCTGAAAGTTAGAATAATTTTTTTTTATTTTTACGTTAAAAGATCATAATTGAGCATATTAACCGATGCCAATATTTTTATTTATACAGCTTTTATATATGAGTATATTTTGCATTAAAATTGCAAATAATTAAATAATATTTATTGGTCATATACTATGTATAAAAAATAACAAGTTGCTGAGAGAATTATGAGTCATTTCAATAATATAAATCCTGGATAATCTTAGATTTAGATATTTGAAAATAAACTTAAATCGCAAATTAGAGAATGATTTTAATTTTGGGATACGGTTACATAATAAATGCAAGCCAGCTGTTGTAGAAAATAATTTAAATTATTATCATAAAATTCAAGAACACATAATAAATTACTTTGAATAAATTTGTGAACCTAGTTTCGCTTGTTAAATTCAATGTTATCTAGAAATTAATTTAGTAATTTCACTGTTTGTCGTTAAAAATACTTTTGAATACGCCAAGAAATACAATTTCAAATTTTAAAATTTGGTCTGTTCTTCTCAAAATTAAAAAACTCTAAATTTAGAATCTATTCATCACACATTTTTATTACTTCAAAACTTTACTTCGACTTTCATTGCCTGATATTGGCGCATGCGCGTCAACTGCGCTGTAGCTTAGCGTTTAAACTGCAGACGGCACTTGAATGCCAAGTATGAAGGATGTGGGTAAATAACTTTGGTAAAACGACACCCATAATATTATAATTCCTGCATAAAAGTTTAATTGTTTTCTATTTGTGTTACTTGCTAAATAAATGTTGTTGCTGTTGTCTATAACAGTTGGTCCGTTGTCACTTCCTTTTAATAATATGAATTGTTGACACCTGATATCAACAAAAGATGCAGGAATCATGTAATGAATTCTGAAAACATGTGCATATGCTGTGTGCATGCATCTCCTTTGCTCGTTTATATGAATATAAATGGCAAGTAATCCTAAATCAAGGTATTTTTCTATTAAATTTCATCAAGGAGCATGATATTTTGAAACAGAAAGTAATAAACATTAAATGCATAAGACATAAATATAATTTGAAAAAATACCATAAATCTCATTCGTCATAATTTACAAAGTTTTCACAAAAATGCGAAAACCTCAAATAAATTGAATTGAAAGAATTTCTTGAAATACGAAATAGTTGAATTTCTCGGTATATAGGCAGCACATTATAAATTGTTATTTAGTATGCGGAATTCTTAAATTTTTTAAATTAATTAGATTAAGAGAGGAAACTGCTGTTGTTGTTGTAGCTCTCTGACGAACTCAGAGAAGATTCATCAGACCGTCAGACCTATCAGACCTAAGATCCATCAGGCCTAAGGTCAAGGACAAGGGGGATGGACATATGATTCCAAACAGTCCAGGGTGTGTCCAGCAAACGCTTGCTGAGCTTGACCCTTTGAGCAGTCTGAAAAGATCTTTCTGCCCTTGAAAAATGAGACTCTTTACATGACTATTTGCCTGATTAGAAATTACCATTCGAGAGGCTGTATTACAATTGAATAAAAACGAAGAGCCAGTTTTGTAATATACTAGGAATGGCTAGGGAGAATACTCCTATTTCTTCGAAAGTTCAGCGTTGACAATGGATTTATATTCTGAAATGGTGAGGTTTGATAAGGAAAAATTGGAGTGATTGCAAGCTTTTGGCCAAACTATCCACCTTCTCTTTGCCATGTATGTCAACATGTGATGGGATAAAATTGAAATGTTAATATATATGTGAATGGTATATTTTTCTTATTCTTATATATTGTAATCTGTCATACAATATTTTCAATGTATAATTTTTCCCACATTAGGAGTATCATGATGTTACATATCTGATGGGATTCTAGTGATGCGACTCAAATGCACAAAGCTACATTTAAAGGCATCTTTATGGAGTTAAAACGAAAGAGGCACCACTACTACTGAACATGAATTTCTTTGTTCGTGCTAATGAGAGATTTTACGCAAAATACATGTATTTTTTCATTCAGAGCACTTCAGATTCATATAATAGATTTCTTTCCCAATATTTTCTCGTAACATATTCTGGAGGAATTCATTTATGTAAGAATTAATTCTACACTTAGGTAGAACACACAAAATTGCAAATTTTCTCTCCAGTGGGACCTGTAAAAAATACACGATTTTTTTCAAGCGTTAAGGCACGCAAACAATCACACTCAAGTGCACAAAGAAATATGCATTCATTAATTCCATCATCTAATATCTATTATGCTAAAGAGAGGTATATTTTTTAAAATATGTCAAAGGTAAATACTGTTAATTTAACTATGCGCATTTAAAGGTATTTAACAGTTATTTAATTTATCAAAAAATGTATAATATAAATATTATTTTTTCCTGAAAGTTAGAATAATTTTTTTTATTTTTACGTTAAAAGATCATAATTGAGCATATTAACTGATAGCAATATTTTTATTTATACCGCTTTTATATATGAGTATGTTTTGCATTAAAATTGCAACTACACCAAAAGAATGCAAATAATTAAATATTTATTGGTCATATACTATGTATAAAAAATAACAAGTTGCTGAGAGAATTATGAGTCATTTCAATAATATAAATCCTGGAAAATTGATAAAGAAATTCATTTACAAGGTGATAATTGCTAAACCGTAAAATTAGTCTCTCGGTGACAACAGACTAAACAATTTAGTTATTGAAGGAATAGATCGACAAGTCAGTAATATTTATAAAAATTTTAAAAGGTTATGTAGATAAAGTTATAACTATATTATAGAAACATACGGCTTTGCAATTTTTTTTCTAAAACCTATTGAGATGCGAAAGCCATGAAAGTAAGGCATATAATGCAAAGCAGAAAAATAATGCATCACAAAAATTCTTCGTCTTATTACTATTTTCGATTCCAAATTGTTACTACTGTAACAGTTCGGAAGAGTGAAAATATCGGGAAGTTTATAAAAAAAAAACTATCTTGTTATTAAACTATTATTATATATCATCAAATTATCAAATAATCTATCATTATAGATATAATTGAGATTATAGCGATATAAAATTTTTCCTAGTAATGTTTATTTTTAATAATATGGCCAATATGTATAGTACTTTATAATGTGCGTTTCTTAGTTTAATAATGAGGAAACTATCACAATTCTCTTCTTGAAATCAAATTCTTCTGAAAAGACGTCATAATTAAGCTCCTGTGTTCCAGGTTTGTTCTTGATACTTGACCATATTTATGAAGCTGCAAAGGTGATGACTAAATTTGTAGACATCGTGATAACTGTTTCTGATGTTGGAAACGTTGTCAAAAGGAATCTCAGACTTTTAATCCTTACAAATGATTTTTTACCCAACTTTCGCTATGTAGTGCATTAGGATATTTACACTTTGGATTTGTAATATGATTCTTATGGCCTTTATGTCTGCAGATAACATGAATGTTTTCTTGGCGTTAACTAATAATGATCATAGTGGTTCTACTAGGGTTCCTACAACAATTCAAGAATCATTTTACTAAATATTGTGCTAAAATATTATGAGATTCTGATGAACGAGACACCACTCTTAAGATCGAACAATTGCATGTTAAACAACAAATTCAACCGCAATGAAAATTAAACACATGGTTATATAAATAATATATTATAAATTTATACATATATATTTAATTTTTTGCATTCTTTCATAGTCTCTTTTAAAAATAATAAAAAAAATTTATGTTATAATAAACTAGATAGTTTCTTTGATTTTTCTATAATACAAATTAAACCATTAATTATGAAGCATGTTTTTTAATATAAGTTTATGTGATGAAAAGTTTTTTATTAATATTTCTTTGGTAGTTTGTAAAAATTCCGATATAATTACAAACTACAATTATCCGATATTAAATGTACTTCTAATTTTCTAAGCATTTTCTCAGTTAGATATTCATTTAAACATTACAAAAGAGCTTAAACTTTTGCTGCACAAGAAGCGTAAATGATGGAACTTTTATATAAAAAAGCGTGCTAAGTGTGTGTGAAATCCTGTATTCGCCCCGAAAGTGGGTTGGACCTCCGTAATTTGAAAATGGAGAAAGCAAATGACCCAAGATTTTGGATACCATCTGCAGAAGTATCTTTTCACTCGCATCTCGCGCACATATATTTTGGAGTTGAATTTACATTTGGAATTTTGTACACGCAATACTTATATTCGAGGGGGAGTAAGCCACGACCTATTTAATAAGCTCCAGTGTCTTTATTGAATCCTACTGATCTTAGGTTAACCCTTTTAAATCATACTAAAACGGTCTCCTATGACTCAATATAGTTAAATTGTAAAATCCAACAAGGAATATATATTAGAATTTAGAAATAAATGAGTTTTTAAAATTTTAGTTAGGGTTTAAATAAAAAAAATTCAAATGAGAAAATTGGTTTGAAATTACTTGATAAAATTTCGCTTAAATTAAATTTTAAGGAACACATTTAAATGATTCGATGAAATTCTTGGCTAAAATTACAAATTATATGTTGTAATGATAAAAATTTAAAGAAAATTAGATAAAAAAATTAATAAATAAAGGTGTTATTTATAATAAAATGTAAACTACATAATAGGTATAATCAATTGCAATTAAATAAATCTTTAAAATGTAATTTTCTCATCAAATTTGGAAAATAATTTTTTCATTTAAATTACGTTCCTGAGGTATTTGTATCATAGCAGCATTATAAATCTAGTAAAATACTGTTCGAATTTGATAAAAAAAACTGCGGCTTTATTATTCTCGATGGTTTTATTGCAAACACTATTACTTTGCAATTATCGCTATGTTTTAACACAACATTTTTAAAAACAAAATAAATGTTCTTTTTTTCCCATAGCTCAATCAAAACTCTGTTTTCTCCTATTGTGTAATTTGATTTACGAAAAGGAAATATTTGAAAAGTTAATTAAAACGATACATTTTTATTATAAGTCGAACATAATTGGTTGAACTTACAAATTTAAAATCCTCAACTTCCTACATGTTTTACACTTATAATTTTTTAACCATTTTAGTTTTTTTAACCATTATTTGTTTATTTGGTACAAGGTCAGTATTCCCATACAGATGATTTCTCACCAAATCTGAAAACCGTTGTTTTCGTTGTAGTGTTGCCGATTTCAGTTTTTGTTTTTATTGTAGTGTTGCCAAATTAGTTTTTGTTACTATTTTTATTTTTTCGTTGCCAGATTCCGTTTTTCTCGTGATTTAAATAATTTTTAAGCTCTATATATGCTTTTTTTAATAACTTTTTAGTTTCACTTCGAGAACTTCCGAGATATTTCTTTGCTATTTTTTCTACGTTTTAATTGATAGTCATTTTTAATTTGGTTCGCTGTTGCTGCTGCAATTAGTGGATTTCCCGCAGTTGTGTTTCGTTGTCGCCAATATCCAAACATCGTAAATTTTTCTTTTTTACTATCTCTTTTACATTATTTTTATTTGGTTTATTTATAATATACATTCTTTTTTATTAAATGATATATTTTATTTTATATATTTAAAATCATTAAATTTTTTCTTATTTCGTTTTCTTAATTTATTATGTTTTTATTATTTTAATTACTTTATTTATTGTTTTAATTTAAAATGTCTCATCTTCAAAATGTTGTTGAAAAATATCAACAAATTATTTTATCAAAAATTAAAGATAATAATGATGGATTTTATTTGGTTTATTAATATTATTTATAATATTTTATTTAGTTTATTTATAATATTACTTTTTCCACCTCTAGACCAACAGTTGGAAAACTCGGAATTTTTAATAGAATTTTTTAGTTCAAATTTCTCAGGATTCCAAATTATTAATTGATTTATGATTCGCAAATATTAATTTTTTTAACAGAAATTGGATTTGGAGATGGTGTAGTTATTTAAATTCTATTGCTTACATTTATTTTTTTATTTTATTAGTGTTTCATTTTTATTTACTCAAAAAGTGTATATATATTTAAAAAAATATTTTATTCATGTTCTTTTTTAAATTTTTAAATATGTATACCTTTGAAAACTAAGTTTTCGCATGCTTTTTTAAGTTTTATAAAGTGTATATATTTAGAAAAATATTTTTGCATGCTTTTTTGCAAAATTAGATAATTATTTTTACTGAAATGTGACACTGGTGACAAACAAATAAAATGTCGAAATAAATATACCAATCGGCATGTCAGCTTAACTTCATATGAAGTAAGTCCATTATTCATATTTCCCGTTTTAAATTTTCTGAAATGCTTATTTTTCGATCGAACTTCGGAAATTTCCCGTGTTAATAAACGCGCGCTGAACTTGGCGACAAAAAATTCGCCACGATCTCCAAGTGTATGGGGATACTAAACTTGTTCCGTTAATTTTCTTCTTATAGAATCTTTTCAAAAACAAACTTCATTCACTAAGTTTAGGATCAATTTTCAAATAAAATAATGTAATATTAATTCAAATGATAGTGTTTCCAATTTATCGTTTAATAATACAGGAAACATAAAATATAATTATCAATCAAAAAACCACAAATTATTTCAAATATATTTCCTTTATTGCTTTTTACCTTAAGAAAAAATAGTCAAAAAGAAACTTTAATGAAAATGTTTCAAAACATTTATTAAATAAAGATATTTTTCAGGAAAAATGTTTATTAATAGTTATTTTTTATTCAATCACAAATGTTTTGAAGAGTTAGATATTGTATTATTTATTTTTATTACTAGGTAATAAGGAATTTAAAAATAATAAGGAAACCCAATAGAGACATAAAATTTTACATACTGGGATAATACCTTTCAAACTGTAAATATTTCAAGAATCTTTTTTCAATAAACAAACACAAAGTAATATTTTTATCATTTTACGATTTAAAGCGTTATTGGTGATATCGAGATAAGAGTAACTGTGTGACTTCATTATTTATACAATTTACTTAATTTGTTTTTATGCTACGTATTTTAATGTTATTATGCATAATTTTAAGTATTTTAATGTATAAATATAACAGGAAAATTGTTTTCAAATTTACATATTAGAGGTTCGTAAGAAGCTTTAAAAATTCTTTAAAAGGAAACTGTTGCGAAATATTTATAGATTAAAGGATCGTATTGATTTGAATTTTTATTCTTTCATAAAAATCTAATATTTTTCAATGAGTCCATTACTCATTTAGCTTTAAAAGATTATTTGCTAAAGACTGATGAATGCGTAGCTAGTTAAAATATCAAAATATATATTGAGATTTGCATAAATATTCAGTGAAATTTTAGAAATTTATCTAAAGATTTACTCTTAAAATCACTTTAGATTATGAGTTTTTTCATCCACCTTAAGTCAAACATTAAAGTGAGTAAGTTACAGTATCCTCTCTCGTCCCAATGTATTCAAATGAAAAAGAAACGAAAACAAACTCGATCATTTTTACAAATATAATAATAAATATATAAGCCTAAAGTTTATAGATGGTAATGAAATACTTCAGGGAAGGCTTGAATATATTATTTATAAGTGTGTTAATCTTATTTATCTTAGCAAACTCTCATTCAATCATATTTAAAACAATATTATACTGTAAAATTGGCTTTCCAGCATTTCTTTATTTGATTGATTCCTTAAAAGTGATGAATAGAAGATTTTTTCATAAAATGAATGTGACGAAAATTCATACCTAACTGATGGATACTAAGTAAAAGTTTGCATTTCAGAATAATAAAAGTCTCATAAAATTGCAGTATATTAAAGGTTTAAAATGTTTTATTACTGGTACTTGTAATTTTTTCTATATTTCAGCGTAAAATTATAAGCTGTCACGAATCATTGTAAGTGACTTCATGTGATTTTAAGTATATCACAATTTCGAATATTTCTTTTACTAACATATGACAGCTATGCTTTAAGACAAAATGCTTGAATATTTATTCAATTTATGAGAATTTATATATTATAAACTATAAAAAATGTAAGTGAAGCGTGAAAAACAATATTGCTCCTATTTGCCAGATACTCAAACATATAAGATCGTTTTTATAATATTTCCTTTCAATTAACAGAGATATATAGCTAAATCAATAACGTAATTAACATAATTTTTTTATTTTATTTTGAAAGTTAATTTATTATAACATTTTCTGTGCACAAACAAGTCTTAATTTTTCAACTTAATTTCGAAATCAAAATTAATAATTTATAACAATAAAAGCACTTACTCTTTCCATTTACATGCATTCATAAAACCCATTCGTTAACCTAAGTTCGCACTTTTAAAAAGAACAAAATTTTTATTACATTATCTTGGCAGATAAACTGTAACGTAATGTCAAAACATTGTATTGATTTAAAAAATTGCTTAGAATAAAAGTCGTTTGGTTATTATAATATGTTTAAATAGATGAAGCATTTATATTATACCGCATAATTCTAATTAATTATTTTTTAAAAATTTGGCTCCTAATTTTAAGAGAATACTATTATTTTTTAATTATTTAGATTTCTACAAATCTAATTTTTTTCCCTGATATAATAATTTATTTTGAAAAAAAAATTTTTTTTTGTCTGCGTATTCATTTAAAAATGTTTTCGATATTGATTATTATGGAATCGCAAACGATTAACACGAAAATTGAAATTCGTTGCATTAAAGAATACGGTTTGGTGTTGTAATCTGCTGATCTGGTTCCGTGCTTTGCTTTTGACGATGGGGTGGCTCCAAATAAAATTCAATCATAAACGCGATAGATGCTAAAAGACCTTTCAATGGACTTCGGATAATACGAACTTACTCCGTTTTATCAAAAAGGTTTTTATCTTATGTTCAATTTAGCGATTATAGATGATTAAAATCATTTTAACTTATTATATTCTCGAGTGGCTAGTTTCTTAATTGCAATTCTATTATTATAACAATATTATTGGTCACAATCATACTAAATAGCACCATGATATTGTATACAACTCATTGTTATTAAATATATGAATTAATTCTACATCTGTAATGGTATAAAAGACGTTTGTATGCCACAAAGTACTTTCTTTTATAAATAAGTCAATTACTGTTTCTTCTATTGAATCAAATTTCCAAGTTTGTTAGATATCATGTAGCATTTTTAATAATGAGTACCATTTAACCTTAGTACAGAAGTGCAAACTTCGTATCCCAACCGTGCTGATAATGCAGAACAGGAACCAAAATATTTGGGGAAACATTATTTGGTGTCTGATTATAAATAAATGCATGCATAAATTACATCGGGTTACCAACAAGAAATTATATTGCCTAATATTGGAAAAAAGTAAGAATTTCTGATATTGCTACTTTGATATCTGTGAATAAATTGAATACATTGTAAATTGAAATAGAAAAAACATTGATTTCTATAAATATAAAAGTATTATTTCTGATGACGTGTGTGTTTGTGTTTAAGGGACAAATAAACCAAATAAATCCATTCAACTCTTTTCCCTATGAGAATAGACATGGGAAATACAGTTTTGGTTAACTAGATAACTGCTGTCCATTTGATTTGTTTGTCACTCAATGGTTAATTTTTGCTCACAAGAGCTAATTAAACTGGGACATACGGTTTAAAGTGGATTACGAACCACTAGAAACATACATGTCCAACCATAGAAGTCGGAGTCGAACTCATGAATTGTTAAACAAAGGTAAGAACATTAATCATTTGGCTACCAGCTTGACAAAATTGCTGTGGAATATTCGAGCAAAGTTTTTGTCAAACCATCTCTAGTGTGCTCGAAGTCGTCTACGTTGCTGATTAAACGGTTATATATATAACAAAAATCCTAATTAAAATGCACAGATGGTTATTTAAAACTGCGATAAAATATGATAAAGCTGAATGTGTATTCTGCCTTTTTGCTTATTCTTTTTAAAAGAATTCTCAAAGTAATTTCTTGAAACATCCTTTTAGTTGCAGACAAGCTATAGAAAATAGATTTTTTTTTGTGACATTGCTCTAGGAGGTGACTAACAAACTTCTAAATATCCCCTCCAACACATTTATGTCATAGCTCCATTATAGAATTTTTTTTTTGGAAATTTTTTTAGTCTTTAATTTGCTTTTTATTATTTTGAAAACTATAATGTTAATAAGAAAAACACTTAGCACAGAGGATATTTATATAATAAATTCTTTTTTTAAAAAAAAGCATTTCTCTAAATAATATTCTTTTCTAACCATTTAGCGAATAAATATTTTTATTTACATTTTAAAATTTCAGTAATAAAGATGTGTAAATATTTATCATCAAAATTATTCATCTCAATCATCTTATACTACGATCTAGCAATAAATTCATATTATATTTTCGTTCGAGAGGAATAACTTTCCTTTTTTAAAATAAATTTTGAAAAAAAAAGACTTGTCTTTTTTTTTTTCCTGCACCTTTGAAGAAATTATTCGTGTATTTTTAGCAAATTTTTATTAAAATTATTTTTCCAAAAATGAACATAAATAATTTATAGCTATACTAACGATTTAATTATAAGTTTAATTGGGGATGTTTTTTACAATCATCAAGTCTTCTTATAATCATATTTTCCCGAACAGATTACAATTAGTTTCAGAATGATTATGATTAAAAGTTTCAGAATATTGCGGAAGCAGATCATTGATCCAATATTATTGCGATTTTAAATATACGAAGATTGTGTGGATAATATTTCAAAAAGGTTTTTTGCTAATCATTTACTTCTACTCGAAAAAATTACCATACTGAAAAATATAACAATTAACAGTTGCGCAAAAATTTTATTATACGTCAAGTTTTTATGTTAAATATTTTACAATGTGTAGATATTTATACAAAACAAAAAATATATAGTATTTTATTCATTAAATTAAAAATATTAAAGATAAGGTGTATATGAAAATACGTATGAAATTAAACATATATTAAAAGATCTAACATTTATAACTAAAAATATGTAAAAACAAATAGGGTTTTCTCAGTATTTAAAAAAAATAGTTTCACACATTCTTGAAAAATAAAATTACAAAATTCTCTACGAAATATCTGAATAATCACTTACCAAAAAAATTGCCTTCACAAGAAAATGCAGGATTCCAAATATTACGAACAATTTTCAAATGACGTCATAATCGAGAGATGTGGTCACAATAGGCAAAACCAACACTCCCTAGAATGTATTCTAAGAGGTGTTGGCAAAACCCCACGGGAAAAGGGCTGTGGGGACAACATAGATTTAAGGTTATAAAAACTAACCTACCGACGGGTTTGGTCAAATTCCACCCTTCTAGAGGAGTTCGGTTTCTAAATCAAGGGAAGGGCAAAAGAAAATCTAAAATATTTTAAAGGTTTTCTGGGGTTCTCTGTACTGTTAATAGAAAGTAAAGAAAAGAAAGAAACTCCTTAGAATCCAATAGGAAGAAAATAAATAAATTTGTGAAAGGGTAGTTGCACTCCCTATGATTTGATAAGCACATTTTTATTAATTTTTTATAGACGCAACTTTTATTTGGAAATAAATAAATACAAGAACGTAGTTATTCTCCAATTCGTCTAGTGGTCCGTGTGCCTGACTGCGGATAAGAAGGTCCTGGGTTCGAAACCCGATTCAGGCATGGATGTACTTTCGCTCTCTATTCTGTCTTTGTCCTTTCCTTGTATGAATGAGGTGTGAATGGTTGCCTACCATATAAACGTGTACGGTTTGGTTTGCTTGTCGCTCAACGGTCATTTTTTGCACACGAGGGCTAATTAGACCGGGACCTACGGTTTTAAAGTGGATTCCGAATCACTACAAACATGCATGCCCAAGGTGGGACTCGAACCCACGACATGTTGAACCGAATGCCAGAGCGCTAACCATTCGGCTGCCAGCTCGGCCCTATAAACGGGCACCTATGGCATGTGTGTAGAGCAAGGTCGTACTTTTACCTTCATGGTGCTCTGATTTAAATGAAAGACGTTCCCTTTGACTTAAATTCACATAGCCAAGGCATAGCGAGCTTGGCTTGTCCAAGCGTCATTAGTAACAACTCAACAACATTTAGTTATTCAACTGAATTTTCGTCATTTATTAATTGATAATTTTATTTCAAACTTTTCTTACTATCAGTAAAATTGTACTATGAAACAGAGTCTGAGATTGCATCTCTGGTAAAACGTATATACCCTCCCTCCCTCCCTCCAACTACCTTTTTAAATGCTTAGTTTTCTCCCAACCAAATTTTCTTTGGCTAGTCATGGATGACGAGATTTATGTGCTAGAAAGTCATAAAAATCAAGTTAGAAGTCAAAGAGGATAATTTTGCCGAAAAACTGGTGTCTTGTGTAAATAGACTTTTTCTCTGAAAAGATTTAAGTCATATAAAAAATTTTCAGGAGATATTGACATTCATGTTAAATATTTATGTTTTTGAATTGTTCTCAGTGAAAAATGCGTAGAATTATGTATAAAAAATTATGGTGAGGCATTACATCGTCCTCTTATTTAAAACCACACTTTATTTTCTCTTCATTCTCAGATTTCAAAAATGTGCTACAAGATGCGGCAGTCTGGAAGATAAATTAAACCTTTTGAATTGGATCCTAGAAAAAATGTTCCTTTTCTCTACTATAAAAAAATAAATAAAAACGCAAATGTTAGGAACAAGTTTTAAATGTTCATTTATAAATAATCTCAATCAGAAATTTTGGCTACTCTGAATTTTTAAATTTTGGAGAATTTAGGTAGTCACAAATAATTAAACAGCAAGATTCACAGTAACCATACTAAATATTAGAAACTACTTGCATTTGTTCTGGACCTAGAAAAAACAAATATTTATTTTACTCGCTTTCCTGGAAATTTTTCCTAGTTATCAGTAAAAATAACTGATTCAAAAACTGAATTTATCACGAAATGAATTATTTTTCTGAACTTTCTACTTATTCTTTCTGCGAATGGACACATATTTTAACTATTATTCTAACTATATAAGTTTGAATAAATTTAAGCAAAAATATTTTATCACTATCAAGCTGTAATCAAAAGTGTTTAAATTCCTCAAAAAACTAAATAGTAAATGTAAATATTCACTATCATCTTGAATTTTATAATAATTACTGTGACAAGAAAATAAATCATAAAAATTTTCGATACGTTACTAATTATCTAATTTTTACATACAAATTATTTCCAAAAATTTATTTTAAAGAAAATAAATTGACGTAATAAAAAGTTTATATTAAGAAAAGTCAGTTTTGTTAATGTTTTTTGAATATTAAATATTTTGCAAAGATAAGGCATTTTTAATACTATGGAAAAAAATTCAATTTAACGAAATATAGACTCAAATGTAACAGTGAATTGCGGATTTATTGTGCAATTTAAGCTTCTAACCATTTTTTGCTATCACAAAGGCATCTTTTGAGGTTACGTTTAAGAATGTCAGACTTATAAGAAGTCTTAAGGATGTCCAAATTTTGATCTCTGATTTTACGTAGATAATTTGTAGTGCAGTGTGAATTAGAGATTATTTGCTTTAAATAAGCAATTTATCCTTACTTCAATTAGATGTTTTACTTGCTAAGTTACATTTAAATATTTTTGCAGAATCATTTTTGTCATCATCGCAAGTTATAATTTTGGTTTATTTAAGAAACTTATTAATTTTCAATTTTTATAATTTGCATTTTTGTATTGTAGATATTACTACTGATTTTTCCATCAGTAACATAAATAGATGCGTAAAGACAAAGTTAAGCATTTATAATGCTTTAATCCGACCCATTATTACGAATGAATTTAGCATAATTTTCCAATCAGAATCTGTGAAATTAAATTTTTTAATGCCTAACCTTGCAAGACAAAATATTAGATACCTGTTTTAAAAAAATTTAAACTTCACATATGTCAAATTCCAACGCATGAAAACATCTTGTTTTAACTATATTTTTATAAATTTTCTTGTATTTTAATCAATATGTTTGAATCATTAGAACATTTTTTAAAAGAAAACAATTTCAGTTTGTTTTAGCTTACTGACTGTTTTTGAATTGAAAATTCTATGACACTTTGGACAATCAAATAGACAAACAAGCTTCATGGTTTAAAAAAATCGACAAAACAAAATAAGTATCGTACATTTAAAATAAATGTGGCTAATTTCAAATTTCCATCATTGTCTGTTATGATTGCTGTAACATTGTCTATATGGAATTTTTATGATTAAGAGGTCCAGTCCAAACTCAATATTTTAACTAGTACGATTTTCATCTAAACTGGGAAAATCATACTGGACAAAATGAATTGCTCCTGAAAAACCTGGAAATTCCGGTTTGAGAAAGATGGTGCGTTCAGCTCCTATTGACACTTAAGATGAAGCCACGAGTCAAAAAAGAATAAACAAAAGTGAAGGAAGGCAGGTTAATGATTGAACAAGAACTGGTACGAATTAAAGAGCTATGTATTCAAAATTTGAAACTAACGTGAAGAATAAAATTAAAGTAAATAATAGGTTGATAGTGATAAAATGTGAATTCTCGAAGGTCACGGTCAGTATAGATGACTGATTACACGAGAGTGGAAGAGTGAACGGTTTTTTACAAGAGTGGCCTGGCAAATATTCCAGAAAAACATCCTATTTTTAAAAAAAATTGTTTACTCATTTTTTATTCATTCTAGAAGAATTCAGTTATCAAAAACTAATTCGAGAAGGGGAATTGCTTATCTCTAATTTTCATTAAAAAACTGGTCGGACCAATATTTTACGCTATCATGTTTATGGTTACACATCATTTACATTTGCAAAAGAAAGTAATTCCCAATTTTTGTGAACCGGAAATTTTTTAAGCTTTAAAATCTATAGCTACAATATGACGCCTCCCCTGCAGACAAGACATTTTCAATGAAGTATTCATTAAAGAATTCAGAACTTAAATAATTGTGTACGGTGATAATGGTGAAATGGCAGTCCAATTTTTTGTTAAGAGCTTATCAAGAAACGCTATTGAACATACATTATTTATATTTTATGTCATCAAAAGCATTCATTATAACCTCTATATTTTGGTCGTAAATTATTAAATTAATTCTGAAACATTGAACTATATGCCTCATTCAATTTAGCCGCCCTTTAATAAGTAGCTATGGTATCCGATTAGAATAACTTTGTACAGTAAAAACTTTGTAGCTTTTTATACAATTTGACTCATTTTTAATTTATTTACAATATTTTAACATTATTGACTAGGAGTTTATTTATTTATCGAATAAATAAAAATTTAATTTTGAAGATATATTTTATTGAAAAAAACTTATTAATATATTTTTAAAAACAAATCTTCCTTATATCTTAATTTATTTATTTTTTTCATGAATAAACGGAAAATACAGCTTAAATATATTTGTCCTGATTGTGAAAATTTTCTTAATTCAAAAATGTTTATGGTATTTAATATCAATGAAATTCACAAAATAATGTATTTAAGGATTCAAATTTATCAAGTAATTTAGTCGAAATGTTGAAAGTAGTGACCAATTACATCCTACTGCGTGAACTCGTGGCTGAGAATTGATTCCGTTTTCCCTTGTCAAAAGATAATTTTACATAAGTTAAACAAGCAAGTTATTAAATAAGAATTTTTTTAATTTATTAGCTCATATGAAATGATATAAATTGACAAATCTTGAAAATGCTTAGTATTAGGCCCTACTAAATGCACATGAAACACTTAACAGAAATATTTTTTTCTAATGTCCGGTTGCTATACCTATTCAGCGCGACAAGGGGCGAATGTAATGGCGTCTTACACAGCGGAGCACCCAGGGGGGTGCCATCTTCGCCCCGAAAGTCAAAGCATAAAGAAACACACAAAGCGACAGAAACATCCGTGCTCGAATCAAGATTTGAACTGCTTCGAATTTAAGGATGCTACATTTCGACACAAACATTGTCAAAACAGAAAAATATTGTGTTTTACAATTTTCGAATAAAAGAAAAAAACATTTAAAATATTGCTTAATTTTCTCAACCAACAAATCATTAACTTTACATAAAAAGCATTCAAAAAGATATGGAATATTAAAAAATGCTATGTGCTCTTTGAATAAGTTACAGCATACATTGATGTTGCTTCAATCGTATGAGAACCTAAATCCTAAGAAACAGAAGTAAAGTACATTCTATATAAGAACTAGTCACATTCGATATAAGAATTCGTATATTTTTTTTAATTTAAAAATTAATCAGAAAATAAATATTTCTTACATTTAAAGAGAAAACTTTCATTGTGACTACATATTCTTGCGACAGAGCACTCAAATATAGAAAAATTTTACGTTTCTTGCATAATGTTTTAATTATGGGTGACTATGTTGTTTATACAAATTAACTTGTTCCTTAATTATACAGCTACATCCTTTCTATCAAAGCTTTTAGTTATTACTTACGTTAAAGATTTTTGCTTTATGTTTAAGAAAATATATCGATGCATCGTACATTATGGATTAGAGTTTAAGTATTCAAGATCTTTTTGATTTACATTTTCTCACAACTTTAATCGTGCTGTTCTAATGAATTTCATGAGAGTTCGCAATCTATGTATTTCAAAAATAAAAACCACAGTTACAAGACTTTATTTTTTTCACTACACAAAATTTTGTCAAAGATATATTCCTATGAAACTAACTAGTGTGTGAATATGCGTCTTATAAAACTGTATTAGACAACCTAAATCACACGATTTTTTTGTATTACCTATACTTCATACACTATTTCTCACAACTGTTAAACAACGATGTTTAAGAAACTAAAAATCATTTAAATTCAGATTTAGTTGAAAATGCGTGAGAAACTCTACCAGTTTCAACGCATTTCCACAAGGTCTCACCATTTAAGTAGGGAACAAATTTAAAAATCCTTCCTTCGTTCGTTAAGTTTTTACACACAAAAAAGTTCTTTTAAAAGCTTTAAGCCAAGAATTTCTTTACCACTTGAAAGTAAATAGCTGAAAGTTACATTTTAAAGGCAACATTGCTAGTCAACTTCTGCGTGATAAAAAGACTATAAATCATTCATCACTAAAAACTTATTCCACAATTTATAAACCAAATAATTTAAATTTAATATTTAAGCTTATGTAAAAATAAAGACATCTTAAGACTTTTCAGAAAAGTTAGAATAAAAAATGGTTTAAAATATCTGAACTATTTAAAATTTAATGATTAAAATATTTATGCTTATAGTATGAAAATGTAAATGCATTTTTACGTTACATTACTCGTTTACTTTTCATCGTACAGTTCAAATTATCAAGTCCTAAGTTCATGACAATATATATATATATATATATATATATATATATATATATATATATATATATATATATATATATATATATAGCTTGTCAAAAAAGCCATTTGCTTCAATGGTTTTCTCAATAATTAGAGCTTTGTTTTGATCTTAAGTAAACTCCCAATTGTATATAACTTAAAACCTCACAAAAAGGAGATAAAAATGGATTACTTGTAATTTGGTGTTATGTGAACAATCAAGAAATTCTAAAATAAGTTTATTACAAACTCACTATAAAACATAAACACAGTTAAAACAGAAGTCGAAATTGAAGTTAAAAAGCAAAACATTAATTGAAATTTTCACAAATATTATCATGTTATTTTTAAAGCAAATCTACATTCTTTCTGGTAAGAAAGCCTTTGCTTATCCTTACTGATATTCGACGATTCCTTTGTTTTTTCCACTTGTCTTGGTGGATGCTTTTGACGATTCTTCGATCTTTCCACTTCCACTAGATCTTGTGGAAGTTTTCAATGATTCTTCGGTCTTCCCTACCTGTTTCGTCTTAGAGATAGGCTTAGTGGAATCCTCTGTTTTCCCAACGGCATATTTTGCTTTAGCAGTCCTTGGAGATTCTTCAGACTTCCCCTTTCTGTTTTTGGTTTGGCAATATTCCTTGGACATGAGGTCTTCCCGGTTGCTTGTTTGGTCACTTGTTTCGACCTGGGAGATCCTGTAGTTTTACTTCCAGCTGACTTGGATACCTCAGATTTTCTGGTATCCGAAAGAGTGGATGTTTTTGATCTTAAAGATCTTTCTGTTGAAGCTTTTGCAGTGTCCATCTTTTTTTACTGGTTTATCTTCCTTTTTTGTAAGGTCTTCGACATCCATGGATGTTTTAACCTTTTCAGCTTCTTTCGTAGCTGGTTCCAAGCATCCTTCATTATCAGCCCTAGTTTCAACAATGTCGCACTTACTGTCTGTATCTAAATCTGCATCAGAAACTGTAGTTTGTGTATCACAAATAGTTCGTGATACAAATGATGCTGAAAAAACTACTTCAGAGTTCAAGAGCTTCGTTTCCTCTGAACGTGAAAATAAATCAGTTTCAGAATCTACTTTGGAGTCGCTTTTTCCCCCTTTATCACATACAGGAGTTTCAGCTACGGATGCAAGAAGTAGCTTTTTTCTGGAATTTTAATCTCCACAATAGGATCTTCAGTTACTGTTTTTGTTTCATCGGAAACGTCATATTTTTGACAGGATACTTTCGAACTTGTATCCGTTTGGTTAGCTTCAAACTGTCCAGAAGACTGAAAACTTTGGACTTCACTCGTTTTCAAGTCTCCCAAAAGATCATTTGTACCTTCATCCGACGAGTCGTATTGGAAAGAGGAAGGTGGTTGTACGTCTGTTTCCGGTGCAGGAGCTATCGGGCTCCTATCTTCAACATCGGCTTCATCTTTACCTTGTGAGCCTCTGTGTGGTAGTTCAGAATTATTTCCGACGTCTGCAGTAATTTCTTTTGTGCTTTCTGTATCATTTGAGAAGCATCTAGGTATAGATCTATCAGAAGGCTCAGATGGAGGTGGACTAGTTCTTGGTACAGGTGAATATGAAGGTAAAGATGAACTTGGAGAAGGTCCATATAGTGGGATTTCTTCCATTAACACTAGAATAGATTAGCATAAATTAAAGCTATTTCATCAGAAGCTCAAGTTACGTTTCACAAAGACATGAGTATTTTACAACATTGTTTCTTCTTAATAAGGAAAATTTAAGAGTATTTTATGTTAGCGTCAACAAAATAAGTTGTTACAAATATTTCATGGAAATCTTCAATTCAAAAGTGATCTCAATACTACTTTGTAATATTTGTTGATATGATTGGGTTTTGAATTAGTTTCACTGATAAAGTTTGGTCATTGCTACACCATAAAGCTTAAGTAACTAAAAGTTACGTTACTTTCAATTTTTAAAACTAACAGGTATAGTGATTATACGAGCATTAAGTTGTAACGAAATATTACTGACAAAAGTTAGACATTGAAGTTAATGAATTTTAATTTTAAAATTTAAAAATTGAACCACCATGCCTAGCAGATCAAATCTCTTTTCACACGAGCCTGTAAACTTAATTTCAATCATTTCGGGGGAAAAGTTGTGGTGTAAGGTACAAAATGGACAAGCTGCACCAAAACTTATAGATTGTAGTTTCTGAACCAAGGAACATTTAAAAAATCAATAAAAAAGTTGGATGTAGTAAATTCTGAAAACAAAATCACGCAAGATTATCTAATTCTAAATTTAAAAATACACAAATCTTATAATAATTTAAAAACATTACTCTCAGAAGTGCGAAGTATTTCTGTGGGGTGACTCTAAGTGAAAGTTAGATGTCACTTAAAAGAATTTTTGGTTAAAATCTATGTATTGAATTAAAATATTTATAATATAAGATTCATTTCACAATAAATTTAAATCATTTAATAAATTGTGTGAGAACGTATGTCAAATAAAATAAATTTTAACCAAATATCTAAAATTTAGAATGCTGTGACAGAATAATGATATGCAGTTAATAGATGATATGCATGTTTCACAAAATCTGCCATAAAATCTTTTTACTCTTTTCCACATATCTGGAATTGGTACCGATGGCTGGACATGACTAAATGCAATTTTGGCATCAAGATCCTTTTCATTTCCATCGAAACCCACATGTGATTTTGGAACAAACAGAATGTTATTTCATACCTTGATTCGAACAATGACAGGTCCTTTTGCTTTTCGAAATTTAATCCTTTCAGAGTTGAGCTTCCGGTCCCTCCACCCTTATCTCAGTATAATACAGTTCTGTCAAGAAAAAGAAATCAAAACTACGTGTCTCTTACATATTATTAATGACGCGAAATTCTTAGAGCTTCATGAAAAGTGAGCAGAATGAATAAAATTAACTGCAAGTTTCATTTCAAGTTCTCGTTTCATTCAAAATGTGTATCAGATGTCTTAAAAGTACTTATAAACGCATGATTAAGAAATACCAGGAATATTTCTATATAAAAAACTAGCCAGTGGACTTGAATAGCTTTAACAAACTACCGTACTTAAATCACCGAACACAACGTATAAATGTTTACAATAGTAAACAAAAAGGATAATACAAGTAAATTTCAAACTAAATTTCAAGAGATTTCAAACTTCCATTTTAGAACGTAATCTGGTGATCCAGCTGATAATTTAGCTAATTCCAATCAAAAATAATAGATCACATGATGTGGCAGTTATGTCATCTCGTATTAAAGTTCCTTGAATTGTTCTATAATACAAATAGAATATCCAAAATTTCTCTCATGTCGCAACCTAACCAATTTTATGTGGGAAAAGAGACTATATCTAACTTTCCTCTTAGATCAAATCTGTTATGCCATAATAAGTCATGTGATGAATATGTTAAACAAAAGTTTACAAGATTCTTTGGCTTAATATACACAGGGGTAGGCTTGAGTTTGTAAAAATATTTGAGCTTCGGATTAATTTCTGGAAGATAATCTTTGTATCTGATGCAGAAAGCATCCGATTCTTCAAAAAATTTTTAGAAATGCATTCCCCGGAATTAATCTTGCTGTGGAAGTATAAAAATTATGATAGTTTAAAAATGTCTGCATAGTTCTAACGAATGTCTAACGACGAAATGCTTCGTTCAATATGGCTGTCGTTCAACATTGTTTGCATAGGAGGCCTATTTAGAACGGCACCTGTACTTTAAAGTAGATAACAACTAACAGTCCATCCAGGGACTGTTAGTTGGACCCGAGAACTGAAGACTATCTCAGCATAATGGCTCTTAATCGATCCTAGAGAAGTTTACACTATGAATAGGACATCTTCAAACTGTTTCTTAGAATTCAATGATCACCACATTGAGCTCTAGATATATAAGCTTACGAAAATAGTTTTCATAAAATAATTAGTTATCAAAATGTTGAAACACTAAGTCAGATTTTTGCAAAATTAAATTTTGCGACAAGAGTGTGTGGAAAGAGTTTGACTTACATGAATTCCATTACTTTACCTGATCTACACATACGTAGAATTTATAACAATGTTTGCATTTTTATCCAAAACGATGGTTTTACTGTATTGTTCATTCTTTCAATGTAATATTCAAAATTACAGTTCTTAAATCACTTTAATATATCACAGATTTTAATCAAATAACTGTTCCCAACATTCGTGAAAAAGAACCAATTCATATTACTCCGATTTAATGTTTTCGGAAAGGCAATGTAGTTCTCCAGAGATTAAATTTTAAAGACCTTAATTGTAGTGCCCTTAACTATTCAAACAATAACAGCTATCAAGGAACTTGGAAAGAAAAATCCATTTTGATTTAAACATGAAGTTGGCTTTACCAAACTGGCATTTTATTATTAATGGAAGTTTCAATAATCTTGATTCAAGCATGAACTCACATGACCAAAGTTATCATTCCCATAAATTAATATCATGTTATTGTAAGTAAGATATTTTAAGCAATTTTTTTAAAATCAGAAGAAAAACACTAAGCAAATTCTAAACGTATAGTTAAAGAAACATGAAATACTTAATTCTTTTGTATTCAGTTTAAGCCATATCAGCAAATGTAGCTTTTAAACAGCTGAATAAAAATAGAAGCACTGTAAACTTATGACCAGCCTTAGTATCAAATATGTAATTGTAAATGTACTTCAGGAAAGCCAAATACAATGCAAAAAGCAGTAAAGCTGCTAATGCACTCCAGTCCAAATAGGACTGAAATCCTCTGGAGTAAGCTGTTTATCGAGACACTTTATTAAAGTCAGGAAACAGTTTACCATTCTGGAAGGAAAATAATTTAATAACTTGAAGGAAAGGCAAATACACGTTAACATAGTTCAAGCTACTACAAAAAGGATAAATTTAATACTTTTAGTTGTTTGTTGACGCCGAATAATTATTTCATGCGCAGAAAGTTAGTCAGACCCAAACTTATGGCGTAAAGAATTCAGATATTACAAATGGCTACAACTAGGATGAGAATCCCAGCTATGAACTATTGAACCACAGATTAAAACATTAACCATACATTTGGCAGCTTTATGATTTTTTTGAGATGCGTAGTTAAATTAGAATAGAAGACAAACATACTCACTTCTTTAATAGGTTAAGAACGCTCGGGTTAGGAATAAGTTTTTGGGAGATTACCTCTTTTATTTAGATATTTCATTTTTTAAAGAAACTTCAGATACTCTAGTAACCTAAGTTGTTTTATGTGTGTTAAAGTGAACAGATTTTGTTTTAAAAACTGGAACTACTATTTAAAATTAAAAAACTCAAAATATCACAATTAGTCTTAATATATTGAAGTACCATTTTTTAAAAGTTTTCTTAGAAGTGAACAGTCAAAACTCAGCATTACAAACATAAAGTTTAAGTAATTTGATAAATCCAACTTTGATACATTTATATTAGAGATTTCTTAATATTACTCCTGAAATTTTAACTGAAGTCAGTTTTATCACCGAAATCAGTTTAAAACTTCAAGAACAGCCTGCAAAAAATAAACTAGTCATGTGTATCAGTTAACGAAGATAAATGCATGTTTTAGAGTCAGATTTACAAGTCTTCTTTTCAAGAATTAAAAGATTGTTCTCAGGGAGTTATATTTGAGTAGATACAAGTCTATTTAAAAAGTTAAAATTCATAATTCCTGATGTTTATTATTGGAGTAATTTCTTTTATATTACTGAAATTTTTCTTTAGACGATTTTCTTAGATGAACTAGTAAGGTTGTCGAAGGGTTTTCTAGTATTTTTGTACATAAAAACATTGTTTTAATTATTTAAGAAAATTGAGAAAACAAACATAAGACAAACGTGGGTTTCTTAAATGAGAATTTGTCACGATTTAAAAAGACCTTGTACGAGACGAACTATATAAATAAATACACGCGCTTCAATATTGAAAATGAACGAGAAAAAAAAGGAGATTTATAACTGAAACATAATATTAAAAAGATTTAGCTGACAAAGTTAAAGTGTTCCTTTTATGATGTAACTCGGTAGTTCATTTTCAACTCATACTGCTGCATTTCATTAAATTTGAAGTTATTTAAGTTCACAAAAAGTGGAGATACTTCCACAATAGTTTATTGAGAATAAAAATAAAATTATTAAAACAAAGGAAAGAGGGGCAATGATTAAATGACTATAGCCTTCAAAATCTTCCCCTAAAAATATAAGGAAAAAAACTTACATCGTCGAAACACCTAAAAGAAAATTTAACCAGCAGCAACCAAACGAAAGAAAGAATTTTATATACACTGTTTAATTATTGCACAGAGCATAGCTCTTCTTCTTTTAGTTTATATTTTTTGAAGTTAAATATTTGTATTTTATGCACCACAAATGTGGCGTGATAGTTAACACATCATTTCCTCCCAGTAGTCTGGTTCGAATTCCACATGAAACACACAGATGCTGCTTCTGTGTTGGGCTTAAAATCAAACTTAAATTTACTTGTGGGTGTCTTAATAGAACAGCATCTTATGCTTTTTTATGTAATTCGTTACTTATTTAAGCGTTTCGCTCATTTATATTACACAGATCTTTGTTCAGCATGTGTGCTGGATTTGATTTCAATCCATATTTAAATCTCGAAATAATGTAGGACTGTTAAATAATGTACGATCACAATCAAATATAATAACACTTGAAAAAACTTTTGGTTGTGAACATAATTAATCAATATTATCAGCAATAATGCAGATGACATTAAATTTCTCTGAGTTACTCGGTACCTTATATGGCTTACTACTAATCGATGAATTTACAGCAAGATAAACTCTTTTATAAATTTAAGTAAAAAACTCAAAAACATGTATTGGTTTCATATAGGGAATTGACTTGGCGATTGAAGTTAATCACTTGTAACTTAAAAAGCTATCAACATTATTTTCCCTGTAAGAAATACAAATCGCAAAAAAATGTATAGGATAATCTTTAAGTTCCCACTTATTTGATGTGAGTATGTGATATTATTGTGTTCGCCAGTTGAGGAACCGTGAATATAAATTCAAGTGAAAATGCACAATCTAGCAGCCATAGGTTAAATTCCGAAATAACTTTCCTGTCAGCCTATCTTTATCAACGAAAAGCTACTAAAGTAGTCTATCTGTCCGTGAAGAGCTCGGCACGCCAGATTTCATCTTATTTTCTTTGCCAAAGGGATTGCAGAACTTTTAGTTATTGCACCAGCATCTTTCCAAGTACCTATTCCTGAGTTGGGCTCTACTAGTTAGATAGAAGCAACCGATTGGAGTCTTCGTATTTTTGAAGCAAGGACCAAGCAGAAAAATCCAGATACATAGCCTAAAATGGTATCACCCCAAGAGGTATTATTTCACTTGGAGGACATTGCAACCACGTCCAGTTTTAACGTTTCCTAGCCACCTTCAGTAAACACAAAGGATGTTCGGTTAAGTCAGGATTCGAACTTACTAACTTCCGATAATGAGAACGACGCCCTAACCAACCAGGGCACCGTAACTTAGAACTTGTAAGCACGAAGTTTTCAATTGGATCAGGAATCAAACCCGCAACTTCCCTGTCACCTGAACTCATCTTTCCAAGCTATTAAGGGTCTTCGTTTCAGCACTTTATTAAAATTACCTTAATAATTAAAGTTAAATTCGTGAAATGATAATAAATATAAAACTATAAACGTAATGAATTACTTTTAATTTTATAAAAACTTTATGAATGAATTTACATTATTAATACTCATTTAACAATTGAAAGTATTATATTATAATAAGTATGTGTGTGTAAGAGAGAGAGAGAGAAAATATAAGTAATAAATGATACATTATCAATACTTGATCTTGATCCTAAGGTTTACTTAATTGTGAAACACTTTGATTGTTAGTTTCTTAAGCTACTGTATAGTATATATTCAGTAAAACCTTAGACAAAAAATAATAGGTATTTAGATATATAATCACATTCGATAGCTTAGGACTTCAGCACTTAAACGCTTAATGATAGGGAATTAAAATCTCTTAAAACTTTATTTTAAAGAAAAACTACCTCCTCGTGGTGCACCCTGGAAACATTTCATACAAAAGTGGTCTAATGCTTTCGGCATGTAAGCCAAGTGGTGAAAAGACTACTTTCTGAATATCCCTGTTGGTCCACGCCGTGAAGTTGTGTCACAGTTTCGCCTCCTAACGGGCCACGACTGTCTGGCTGAACACTTACATCGCTCTGGCATCTTAAATTCACTAGATTGTACGCTCTGCAACTTGGAAGAGCCCAAGAATAGGATTCAACTCCACCGCTGTGCTGCACTGCACGGCAGATCTGAATCATGGCTTTATTACAAGCCAGAGAACTTTTGGGGCAATGACTCCGGTCATCTCGTTTAGGTTTATGCACTGTATTCACCTGTCCTGTCTCCGTCTCATGTCTATTTTGTAATTTTTCGCGTGTATTATTTGTGTTATTCCTTATATTTTACCTACTATTGGAAATAAAAAAAAAATTAAAGAAAAATAATTTATGTAGCATAAAAAATTCTAATGATTTCGACTTCAAATTTTTTCACTTGCTAATTAAATAAATTATACTTGGTACTTTCCTTTACTCGACAAGGATAAGGAAAGGAAAAATATCAAAACTGATCAAACTACATAAAAATATCAATTTTGAAATCACTTTTATCTCCTAAAAATTTTTAAATGTATTGATGGTATCATAAAAAGAATATAAAAAAAGGAACTGGAAAATTAGTTTTTATGAAGAAAACTTCTTTGTGAAATTCTTGTGCATCGTTCCAGAGTAAAGAAAGGGTCTATATATTTTTATCTCAAGCTTTGCTGTTGTTCCAGCAGCATCTTCCGTGTAACTACCCCTGACAAGTTTTGTTGTAGTCTTTTTAGAGTCAAGTATCTCGTTATACTCGTGAGAAAATTCACCTTGAAAAGCTCTCCTTTATCCAAAATACTTGTGTCCAGCAGCATACTATTTCCAACGAAAGGAGGAGAATTTATTCTCAATATACCACTGCAATATCCAGAATAGAGAATGTCTTCCTGGAATCAAAATATGATACAAAGGGGGAATTAAAAAGTATTTCCAAATTCTAGGAAAATAAAGTTTCCTTTTTCTTGTTCCAGTTTACATGGTTAGAATACCATAACTTTCAAAATATTGGTAATTTAATTTTAATAAATTTATGTTTTTAGTTTTTACATTTTCGTTTAGCATTTAGTTAAAAAAAATAATGGAATTCGTTGGAAAATGTTGACTCTTGATTATCGATAAACTTTTATTTTCTCTCTACCACGTATTTACATTTTGCTTATTTAAAAGCGATTTTCAGCCGTATGAATATTTATTGACAATGCATGGTTTTAAAAATTATAATCAAATTTTTTATTATTTAAAATTATTTATCTGAAATCAAAATATTTAAACCTTAAGCGTTTTTGGAAATAATTCTTATTTGACTTAGAGTTTTATTAAAATTTTATGTTGAAAAATTCTTTTTTCCAAAACTAAAAGCTCAGATATATTAAATATTTCTAATATTTGAGTAAATACTAAATAATTCTTGATATTTTTGCTCATGATTATTTTTTAACTAGTATTTTTAATTTATATGATAAAAACATGTTATAACATAAAAGAAACCTTTCTGAAGTAATGTTTGGAAATCAGGCATAATTATTATGGATTATAAAAAATTAAAAATAGTTTTAAACGCTATGAATATTTATTGAGTGAAAAAGCAAAATATACTATTTTTTAAAACAATACATTCAAAATAATTCAGAATAAAAATTTCTTATGTTAATGAACAACTTGTAAAAATAAAATAATAGTCAATAGATCAGTTTTAGGAAAACCAGTAATATTATAAATTTACACCATACGGTTAAGAATATTTCTGATTTATTTATGTGTAAAATTATAATATATATATATATATATATATATATATATATATATATATATATATATATATATATATATATATATATATATATATATATATATATATATATATATTTTATATATATATATATATATATATATATATATATATATATTTTTATATATATATATATATATATATATATATATATATATATATATATATATTTTTATATATATATATATATATATATATATATATATATATATATATATACATATATATATATAATCTCTCTCTGTATATATATATATATATATGTCTATATATATACACAGAACGTACAATGAACATAATTTACCAAATATGAGCGTCGCATTTCAAATAATCATTTCTATTTCAGCATCAATTGCAAGTTATGAACGTTCGCTCAGTAAATTAAAATTAATTCAGACATAATTACGATCCACCATGACAAGATCACATAAGTGACTTGCATTTTTACAACTAGAATAAGAAAAGTTTGAAGAGTGTTAAGAAATTATTCAATTTGCTTCATCAAAGGATAGGAAAATGTATGCAGAATAATTAATATATCAGATTTCTAGTGCTGTTAATAAGTATATACTCTTCTGCTTATATCTTTATTATATAAGCGTTTTCATTTCTCAAAGATGTATGAATTTTAAAACAGTTGTATTAGTAGAGAGAGGTGATGCCGTTGTGAAACATTTTGTTAGGCTGTTCGCTCTCGTTATGGGATGGTAATGAGTTCGAATCCCGAACCAATCAAAGACGACAGAGGTGCGGTACAGCTATCGTGGTTGAAATGACCTCCATGTACCATGAAGCCTCTGGGGGTGGCCGGCCATGTCTGCTTGGTCCTTGCTTCTAAATTACGAAGGCAGCTATGTTAGACTTGGGGCTATCATGGCATACCAATTGGATGATCCACTATGATATAAGGTGCCATTATTTCCGCTCTTGGTAGCATTGAAAGGTGGAAAGACTAGTAGTCGAGCACTATAAGACATTTTAATGCTAATCCTATATTATCATAAGAGACCAATTATTCCACTAACTCATCTCTGAATCCAATACTGTAATTTTGATTTTTTTAACTAGACTTGTTTTTATCTCAAATTTATATAAGAATAACTTGATTCTCTTTAAATTTATCTATATTTTTGATTATTTTAAATTAGGTACTTATTAGTTTATTCTGTATTTTATATGACTTTGTTGGGGTCGGAATATAAAAGAGGTGTCGTACATGGGAGTTAGTTATGCTCTGACAGTCCTCCTAGAGTAGACATAAACTTGGATGGGCATATTGAATCTAAGAAGATATTTAACTATCGGGAAGTAGGGAACGGAGTTGCCAGCAATATATTGTCATGAAGCAGACATTTTAAAAATGCTACGGCGACACAAGATTGTTGAGCCAGTGAAGAAATGAATGCCTGCCCTAGAAAATATTATTGTGCCTGGTGAATCTAAAATATTGTCTAACTTTCATACAAATTAATATCTTTTCAGTGATGTGATGCAGAATGTGAAAGTTCATTTAGCTGTTACTGAAAATTGCGTGTTGTGCTTTATTTTGCGGCTTTTTGGGGATCCGAAAACCACCATTAGAAACGAACGCAATAAAGCAAATTATTAATCAATATTTTCATAAATTTTTAATATTTCTTAAATATGTTTTTTTGTAATTTCATTGCAGTATAGGTAATAAGAAAATTATTAATAGAATACAATAAAGTTAATTAAGGAAATAGACGCGAAGCTAGAATCTTTAATTAATATTAACACATAAACTACACCGCTGGCCACCGTAAATGCAACACTCTAAAGAAAACATGCAAATAACGAAATTTACAACATGCATTAGCGGAGTTGAGATTTGCAAATGGTTAGAATTTCTGCGCAGACGCACATCACGCGCGCCAGTGGCACCAATTAAAATCACTATTTAAGGCTTGGGGATTTCAACGATTTCAAGTTCGGCAATTGTGTTTTTCTTGTGGTTTTTTCAAAAACACGATCAATTATGCCTCATAGAAAAAAGAGATAATTTTTTGATCAAGTAGCCGAGATCGACAGAGGAAGGGTAGTGGCCTACTAAAATTGAGGATTATCTTTCAGGGAAATGTGTAGTCGTGTCGGCTGAAGCCAAACAACTGTAATGCAGATATGTGATCGTTGAATGAAGGAGGGTACGACGGACCGGCGTGTTTGATTGCATCGATCTCAGTGCACCACCTCAAGTGATGACAGGCAAATTATGCGCATTGCAGGGAAGGATCGCTCAGCCACATCACGAACCATATCACAGCACATTCAGTCTGTAACGCATCATCCGGTGTCTTCGCGTACCTTTCGACGCCGTTTACAGCAAAGTGGTCCGACCGCAAGGCGTTCATTGCTTCGACTACTCTTGACGCTGAACCACAGACGTCTCCACCACCAATGGTGCGAAAAAAAGGATGTGGACGGCAGAATGGAATGAAATTATCTTTACTGACAAGTCATGTTTCTGTCTTCAAAGTGATAATGGTCGCATTCGAGTCTGAAGACACCGTGGAGAGAAGATGCTGAGCAGAGCTGCGTTATGCACCGCTACACTGGTCCAACACCGGGTATTATGGTATGGGGTGGTATTGGATATCATCCTCGCACTCTTCTATTACACACTGCGGGTACTTTAAGCAGCCAGTGCTACATCTCCAAGGTGTTAAAGTCATTTGACCTTCCTTACCTTCAGGGCTTGCCCACATTCATATTCCAACAGGATAATGCGCGACATTATGTGGCACACATTGTCCAAGGGTTCTTCGTCAATCGCCAGATTGAATTGCTTCCCTGGACGGCTTGCTGTCCGGATCTTTCGCCGATAGAAAACATGGGGTGGGTGTTTGCTCAACGATTGACACAGATTACATCTCCAGCTGCCACACTAGATCAACTTTGGCAATGCGTGGAAACTGCTTTGTCTGCTGTATACTTCAAGAACACATCCAAAGAGTCTTTGAATCAATACCAAGGCGTGTGGCAGTGGTGATCTTCAACAATGCGGGTTATTCTGGATACTGATTTTTGCAAGAACCACACTTCACAGAAGTCTATAAATTTAATAATTTAATGCTTGGTTAACATGTTATCTACGAAAGAAATTTTTCGTGGTATTTCTTGTCTTTCTTGATGTTGCAATTTGGGTGGCCAGAAGTGTATTTACGAATAAAATTGTAGTTAAGTTCAAACGAAAAATTGACAATATTATAAAATAAATTTTATAATTATAAATGTTTTACATTACGAACATACTATTTCAACAGGATAATGCGCGACCAAAGGTTCTTCGTCAATCGCCAGTTTGAATTGATTTCTTAGCCGGCTCGCTCTTTGGCCGATAGAAAACATGTGGTCCATGGTTGCAAAACGATTGACCAAGATTACACTTCCCGCTGCCACACAAGATCAATTTTAACTACTTTGGAAGATGCTTGGTCTGCTGTACCCCAAGAACACATCCAAAGTCTCTTTGAATCAATGCCGAGGTGTGTGGTAGCCGTGATCTCCAACAAGGGTGGCTACTCTGTCAACTGATTTTCGCAGGAAACACATTTCACTGAAGTCTATAAATTTAATCATTTGATACGTGTTCAACTTGTTATCTACAAAATAAATTTTTCTATGATGTATCTTGTCTTTTTTGATGTTGCAATTTGGGTGGCCAGCAGTGTAATAAATAATCATTTTATTTGTTTAAAGCCATAGAGCACATAATACGAATATAACGCAAAAAGTATCTTATGTAAAATATTTAATTCCTTTTTAATTAAATATTATTTTTAAATTTCTATTTCCCATTTTTTTTCTATCAAGTTCAACATTTCTTAGAAATTATTAAAATAAAAATGCAAACCTTTTCTAATATGTTAATTTAATAGAAACGTTATTTTACTGTATATCATTCTGCATAAGGAAAAGTTATATATTTTATTTATTTGGTTACTTAAATTGTTTCTGGCTGGTTATTTCTGTCGGTTAACTTAATACTAGCTACTGCTTCTAATCTTGAATCAAGATTAAACAACAAACGAGATCAACAGATGAGCTAGTACCCAAATTTTCAGGCCCTTTTTGAATAGTGTTTTCAATGCAAATGTGTGTTAATCTATTGCTACATTATCAATACTTATTCTGTGATTTATCAAATCTAATCAGCTTTTTCATGTAGATGAGATTAAAAAACAGTAAACAAATCAATGTTTGTGTAAAATAAACATTTATTCTGAGTGAATCCAACACGAGTTCCAGATATCATACAATTAATGTTAGCTTCATAAAATGCATTATTGACATAAATGTTATCAAATTTAGACTAAACACACAACATGTTCTGTATATCAAACGATATTTTGATAATATAACATTTTCTGTGACTCAAATTTAGCCAAAATATGTGCAAAGCTGTTATCTCAAAATCTCTACAATATACCATGATGTTAATATTAACTTATTTTAAATGTAAAAACTTCTTTCACATAAATTTAAAGTCATAAAGGGGAAGAACCATATTTTAAATTATTATCATATAGATTCTTTGGGAAATTTTTAATTTTCACACACTTTTTCTGTATTATATAACTTTACTCTTTAACTAATGAGCAATTGGAACCTCTTATCAGTCATAAAATATAGAAATAATCACCAAAAGTAGGACTTACGGCTTGAGTACATTGAGAACTCACATGATAACCGAGTGGTCAATATCTTGCATTGAAAGCTCATGTGCAATAGGCCAAGGAAAAACTGGCTAGATGATGTCTTGAATGACCTTACAAGTCTCCAACTAGAAATTTGAGGTTAGGGACAGAGCTGTCTGGAGAGATATTGTGAGGCAGGCTAAGGCATACCCTGGGTTATAGTGTCAATAAAGAAGAGGATAATATTACTCTTTATATCTATAGATCAAATAGTGACTAGCTGATGTGTGAATAAAGAGACTGCGTACGTAATTGTAAATTCACTACTTCGGGAAATAGTCCAGCATAATAAAGAAAAATAGTATTGAGTTCGAGCCATCCATATTAAATTTTAGAGTTTAATGTTTTCCACCATAGGCTGCAGTGAGCTGATTGGAAAAGGCATCATCCCCGTTACAAGAAGATATCGAGTTCTATACCTGATTCAACCGATTGTTAACTTTGTTCCCTAATAGCCGACACCTGAAACACTTAAAATAAGTTGTAGTTGAATGCCTTTCAAATAAAATGTCTTTGAGGTTTGCAACCAAAGACTGTGATTTTCTGCTTGACCACTCTTTTATGTTACGATGACGTGCAAACTGTGTGTGAGCGCCCATCTATATGATAACCGCAATTCTGCCTTCTTAGGCTGGGCACAAATGCGCCGATAATCATCCGCGAAACCTAAGCGTTGCGCATAAAACTCATCAGATGGAAGGACGCCATTTATGTCGTAGTAACGTCAGAAAATGGATGTAGCGCATAATAATTTTGGATTTCAAACAGGCTTGAAATATCTGGCAACGTTGCGTGTGACAGTTTAATTAAAGTTTTCGACCAAGTGCGAGATATTCTTTATTCCTCGTACTAGAAATTCAAAAGAGAAATAAACTACAAATTTTCAACTGGAGAATAGGAATTTATTATGAATCTTTGTATAACTTTAACTTTTTAAAAACATATTTTTTTATAATTTAAACTTTTACTCTCTTCAGTTGTTTACTTTTTATTTAATTTATATAAACCATCAATGACTTCGGGACTCTAAAGATAGTTCTTATTATTTATTATTAAATATATATTGCTATTGCGTTGAAATTATTAAGAATTTTAATAGTTTAATTGAAAATATTTGATATTATAAAAATTTAAAATTTACTATTAATAAAATAAATTCCATTAATTGTAGAAAATTTATCTTTTTTCTTGTTTATATTTTTGAGGATGGTGAGTCAATTGCTTAAATAATATGAGTTGCACAGAGAAATTAAATATTTGTCAGCAATGAAAAACAACCCAACTAGATTTGAGAGTGGACCGGAAATGGAAGTAGAATACAAGCAAATTCTCATTGGTTTAAAATATGCATGACGCCCGATAACACGTTTTATCTACGTCACTGTCTCATCGTATAGCAACATCAGAACGGCAATCATCCGACTGCCTAGACAGCATCTTTAAACGATCATCGCCCTCGTTTGCTCCCAGCCTTATGGTGGCGAATGGTAAAATAATCATAAAGGCTATACATAAAAAAAATACTTTTTCTATTGATGTACTATAAAAAATGATAAACTGTTTCTAATCGTATAGTGTAAAGAGATTTACTAATTTATGTGTTGACCCTATTATTTGATCGCAATTTTACAGTATGGTAGCTGGCTTTACTTAACCATGTAGGTCATTAAAAATACTAAAAACAAAGCCAATAAACAGCTTCCCCTAAGAAAATTTTCAAAGATAATAGATCTTATAAGCATTGGTAGTATCATCAGTATCAACTGATACGAATGTCTAAAGCATGATATGATGCAATAGCAACACCACTGAGCATCCACGAACTAATTAAAAAGAATTTAATCAATACATCTGTAAATATACATATTTTTCAGCATGATTAATGAGTATCAAACGAATAGAGATTGAAAAAACTTTCAAATGCCCTTTCTTGAATACTGATGGTAAGCAAAAAAAAAAAAAAAAATTAGCGGATTACAATTGGATATTGTATAGCCACTATGAGACTAAGAATTCATTAAATACCTAAGTTTTTGATAATTATTTGTTATTAGGTGAAATGAAATGCCAACAATCAACTGTCATTTTTCACACATGGTGGCTAATTAGACCAAGACCTCTATAATTTAAGAGTAGATTTTAATTATTTACAAACCTCCGCGCCCAAGGTAGGATTCAAACGCTCGAGCTATTGAATCGTAGTCTAGAACGCCGATTGTTCTGCTGCCAGCTCGGTACAATCAGGACTGAAATAAGAGAAAATTACACACTATTTTAAGTTTTATTTAACTTTAAAACTAAATTTTTCTGTTGAATTTTACCTTTATTGTCCACTATTAGAGTAGTGCTTTCTACCTTTATTTGCTTTCTTAACTCAATTGAAAATACAGGAATTGTTACATTTTTAACAAAAAGCTACGACTTTAAGAATATTCTGTAAAGTAGTACTTTAAAAAAAATTGAAAACTAAAAAACAAAATGCAAGTTTGAAGTACAAAACAAGAATCGAAAAGTCAAATCAGGGATATATATAAATGACATTTAACTATTTAGATATTTTAAATTTCATTTTAAGTTCACTGAATAGTTTCATCTATTCCAAGGGTAAAAACATAGATTAAGAAATTTTTTGTTGAATTACCCTTGTAATCATAGGGAACGATACTTATTCATTAAATTGAATAGAGCAAATTCTAAGCAAATCGATGCCTTAGTTTCAAAGAACAAAATTATATATAAACTTTTTTACCATGAATGCTTCAAAATTTTAACGAATTCAACTGTGAACAAAACCAGAGCTTACAGAATAGATTTAAAAAATCTATAAACGTAGGGGTTGAGTAAGGAGAAGAATCATAAGTCCCCACACAAACCAACAGAATGACTAACGGGTTCAGTAATTTACACACATGTCACTACAAGTTCTTCAATTATGCAATAGTTTCACTTTTAAATTAGCGTTTGTAAAACGTCTGTATATCTGCCCTACATTACCTTCTCGGATGCCATGTTTCATAGACTAAAAATATATATTAATAACTGCATGCTGTGAGACGCATTTGCATAACATTGTCCGATAGTGACTGGCTAGTCATTGTTTCGTATGTTACTTTGAAACTTTAAAAAATACTTAAAATTACAATAAATTATGTATAAAGAAATAAGTACAGTTATTCATAGTTTTCTACATTTGAAATTAAGTCATTTTTTATAAATAATTATTTACATGTCTATTTATCAATAGTAAAACTTAATAAGGAGTCCTTCTTTAAAGTCTGAACAAGGAAAACAGTGAACAGACACCAGAAATTTTAGTCTGTTGTATTGTTGACTCAAGTATTAATCTTTCACTGTCACTTTAAATTCTCATGTTGAAATATAGTTTAAAAAATTTTTCATGCTTTTCATTTTAAAATGCTCATTGATATTTAAGTCTTAGAAATTTTTATACAAGGCAATAAAATGAGCTGTTATATATGAATTGCTTATTATATTGAAATAAATCCTGCCATCTTTTTTAGAAGTTTATTTTCCCAAAATAAGTTACATAAAAACCAGAACTTTATTCAAGCCTACGTTAAAAATTAGATATTAATTCAAGCGAATGTTAAACAAGTAAATTGCTATATAGTAACAAGTTTCATGGAACAATTTTCGGTAGAGAACTTGACTGGAACACGTAATGCGTCCATTGTTCAGGAAAATATGTATTAATCCTCAGTTTCTTCTTCAGCTTGAGATTCACTTGATTCATCTTCCTCATCCTCTTCCTCCTCAACTGAATCTTCAGCCCCAGGAGCTCCAGCCGCCTGACCATGTCTAGACTCAAATCGATCTCTTAATCTTTTGATCAAGTTCCTTACAAAGTCAATCTCATCTCTTGGGTTTGAGGGTGGGTTTTGAACACCCTCAACTGGATCATTGGAAGGCGACGTCACTAAATATTTAAAACTATATCAATTACATAAAATAATCCAATTCAAAGCTTACACTATAGAAACACTTAGATTTTAATAAAAATTGGATGATAGTTCTCGAATAATTACTAATTTTATGCAAATAAGTAAATCATAAAATTATATGTATATTAAAATATCTGAAAATTTTCTGAAGGAAAAAACTTCAGAATCTGCTAAATATTTTATTACTTATAGCATAGGATAGTCATCTGTATGAATATACGTATTTACAATATTTTTAAGATAATGGAGAATGAAATCGTTTCATGTAAACAGGAAAAATGCATTGTTTCTGATTAATGGATTTCATATTATCGAGTCAAAAGTTCTGAAATACAAGGAGTTTTGAGTAGAAGATTCAAACTACTAATTTTAAAATTTAAATTCCTTTTCTCACATTAAACAGCACAAATCATCACGTTCTAATCAAGAAAATCAATCAGTTTAAGATAATATTCAAATTACTTTAATTATAGAGTTAAATAATCATAGGGACAATTAACTTAGTTTATCTTAAATTCTTTACAACGTTTTTAATAGATTATCAATACTAAAAGTAAATTTAAATTGTGTGTTCTGTTAAGAATTAAATAGCTTATTAAATTGAATTTGTGTTTATTTATGTCAATTTCAATATTGTGAGTGCATAAGCACTAATTTAGTAACACATCAATAATCTGTTTAGTGGTAATGGACAAATTGTCAGCATTTAAATTTAGTTTTGTCAATATAATATTTTTTGTACATGGGTACCGATAACTATAAATAGCCACCCAAGATCAAAATCATTGAATTGGAAACTGCAAATAATACATCAAATATTCAGCGGCAATTTACATGATAAAACCAATCGCAAATCATAGTTACACATAATAGCGCCGAGAATTTATACAAGACTTGAATATGAACTTCTGTGTGATTTGGATAAATGTTTTACTTGTAATAAATACACAATAGACAAAAATTAAGATCACTTGCAGAATCAAAATACTCATTAGTGAAAAATATTGATATGTTCAGAAATTTAGGCTGAAAGATTAACCGACTAAAATTTATAAAAAATCTTTTTTAAAGAGTCTAGATATACAAAATTTTGCTGAATATTTTAATCATAAGTTATAAGTATTTTTATAATACTTACCCATTTTTAAGAAGAAACAGGAGATGTATTTTAAGGATGCGAGATATAAAGCTAAGCAAATTGAGAAGAATGCAATATACCAATCTGCAATGGATTGAAATCCTCTATAAATAGCCGTCTGCCAAGGTATGTTCAGAAAATCTTCCTTCAGTTTTCCGTCCTAAGAAATAAATCAACCATTTGTTAAACATGCTCATTTCATCAGTATCATAATTTAAAACGAAACAAGCCTGCAAATAAACTTAAAAATTATCATTTACTTACATATTTAAAAAGGTTACAACTAATTCTGAGGCATACGGTTAAAATTTAGCGAAATAATTATATTTATTAGCAGAATAACTTAATACCAATACACATCATACAGGTGATCATACAGGTTGTCTACAAGCAAGTCAAGAAAACGTAGTTCCGTTGATGATTTTTTTAAATCACAACATGGCTAATTGTACTAGGATCTACTATTTATGTTAAAAGGACTAAACCACTACAAACATACATGCCAGAGGTATGAACCGAACCCACGAACTGTAGGAAATTAAACCTTCTACATACCTTTACGTATAACGTTTATTAAAGTGAAGAATCGTAAAGTAGTTCGTTTTAGGATATTTAAACATTTAAAAGAAATTCACAAAAGTACTCAATTCAAAACAAAGTGCTGCTTTATTACTCAGAAATTATTAGCACTTTTTATGGACATAAAATAAATTTTAAACCATTTATATGCGGTGTTAATTAGAATCCAGGAAAAACTCGAACGACTATTACAATTGAATTCTTTGAATTATCAATTTCAAAAGTTAACATATGAATATAGTTACAGTATGAGAAAAACATAAAATATAGTTGCAGTTTTGAGAATTAGTATTATTCATTATAATTGTTCAATATGTTAAAATTGGATGTGCCTGTTTCAATTTAAAAATCTTAGTTTACTTAATTTTATGTCCAAGGGATATAGAAATAGTTTAAACAGAAATTCAAGATTTAATCACTGGAAAAATTACTTTATCTGTTATAAATTCTTAAAATAATTAAATTTTAATAATTCAACAAAGTATTCACATAGTTTACTGTAACAATTTATTTTTACATTAAATTCAGAAATTCATAAAATATTGAAATTAGAATATTAATTTCGTGCTTACATAATTAAGTTTACACATAAACTTATCGCCACAAGCCTGCGCTCAAGCGATTAATGCTTAAGTGTTAATGTAGCGATTCGTTAGTAAATTCAATTTTTCTTATTAAATAAGTATTTTATATACCTCAAACAAGACAATTTAATAATAGCAATAATCATTTGAAAGCAATATAACAAAATATAAGTTATAAAAATAAAAAATCACATGTACCAGAAGTCGGCGCACACTTATAAGAATGTTGAAATTAATTTTCGGAAACTTAATACTTAGTTGGATAGCCTTTTCTTTTTAAAACTTCTCTCAATCTATTTGGCATCGATTGAATAAGCGTTGAAGTCAATTCTGAAGATTTTTTTCCATTCTTCTTTCATAACAGATTTTAGCATTTGTTTAGATGTTATACGATTCTTTCAAGCGAATTCCCCACATGTTCAATGGGATTAACGTCTGGGGACTAGGGAGGTGTATGCAATTGGCTTGGCACATGATACAGAAGCCATGTACGTACAATTTGTGTGCCGTATACTTTGAGTCAGCGTCCTTCTGGAAGAAATAATCTTCATTCAATCCAAGTTTGCGGGCACTTTGTTCAAGGTTTATTTTCAATACATTCAAGTAATCAATTATATTCATAGTCGATTCAATTTAACTCTCCATGTTAATCAACCCCAAACCATGCCTCCTCCATGTTTGACAAGGAAGTTTTCTTTCGAGTTCTGTACCAGGTTTCCTTCAGATATTTCCTTCCTTTTATTCGAAAATTCAAAATTTGCTTTCATCTGAAAGAATTACTTTGTTCCAAAGCTCCCGAGTGTTATCCAAATGCTCTTTTGCAAACGCAGTTCTTTTTGCTTCGTTCACTGGATAAAATGTATAATTTATTCCTTGCAATCCTAGCATGAAAATCTTACTTTTTCAATACTCTTCGAATTATAGTTAAACTAACATTTTTCTGGGATCTCTCAGCAACACTTTTCGCTATTTTTAATGTTGACAATAGTGGATTTTTTTAAATACACAGACTGAATCACAAAGCGGGTGTCTCGAAGCGTCACTGCAACAGGACGACAAATTCTTAGTTTTGATGATAAGATACCCGTTGATTTATATTTGTTATAAACTCTTTGGATAAAGGTTAAATTCTTATTTACTGTCTCAGCGATTGCTCTGAGCGATTTCCTAGATTTCCAGAGATTAACTATAATTGTTCATTCATCGACACCTCTCTTTTCTTTTACCTGCCATTTTTTCTAGAAAATGTTCTACCACAAAAATAGAACATTAGACTTCAGAATAGTTCAATCTTACTTCGTAATCGTTCCTTGAGAAAATAAACGGACAATAAAATGAATGGTAACTGCTATTTTTTAAAGTATACGCCGATTTTTGGCGAGTATTCCTAAGTTTTGGGACAAGTTGGCTTATTTATTTTGTTAGTTGAAATATAAAAGTTTAATGAATCAACTGGAGATGTATTGTTTTTTAAAGCAAGAAATTTATATTTTAGCGTGATGAAGAATAGTAATTTGAAGTACAACAATCTTGAAAATCTTAAAATAATAAGCAAAAAAATTAAAATTATAATTTTATCATTTTCTAATATTATTGACATTTCCTTTAACTAATAATTTCACGAGAAAATGATTTGAATCAATATTTTAATAATTACAAAAATTAGAAACTTTAAGCGTTTAATTGTAGCGTATAAGCATGAAAAATATCTAACGATTATACTCACAGCATTAAAAAATTGTTCCATTTTGTAGAATGTTTGTAACTTCCGAACTCTGAAAGAGCAAAAATTGTAAAGGAAAATGACTTCAGAATTTACCTTTTAATAACAATACTTGACACATGCGCAGAAATTTCTCTGGCATCAACGAATCAAAATTGAGGATAGTTTTTCGCTTTCTTATCAAATCAAATCTTTACGGACAATGTGGTAAAAACGTTCGCACTTCAAATTACTTCAAGATTATGGATTTAAAGCACCCAATAGACGTACGTAAACCTTTGACATAGTTCCAGTCTAAACTTCAATTAACTTAAAATGAACAAATTATATCGGAGGCGGTGACACAATTACACATTGCGCAAATCTAATATTGCTAACATACGTCAAAATTAGGATAAACTTTTCAGAAACTTGTAATTCATGTATAATTATTCATGTAATTCATATTAAATTTAATTTTAGATAAATATTCCTAATCTTTAAAATAATTATAAGAATATCCCATGATATAACCAGAGATAATTATCAGTAACTCCGAAATATAGTTAAAAACGATCCACGAGATGATATTTAATACTTCAAAATTTCAACCAGACAAACTGTGTCGTTTCAGATTTTAACATAAGGTATTTCAGTTTGATGCACTTCGGCAAATGTAAAATTGATCATTCAAGTTTTTGATAATGATTCTTTATCTCTCAAGTCAAGGCTCCTGAACAAAATAAATGCTAATGTATATTGATTAGTTGCAGTTTTTACAATTATTTATTATGTATGATTAATATTGTTTGCAAAAAAAATACCTTAATCCATTAGGAAAAAGAAGGTATTTTCGAATTAACGAGTACCGTGTTCGATCTTTAAAAGAAGTAAGCAAAAATATTTGGGTTTTTGTTGGAGAACTTAACCTATTGTCCATTTTTGTTAAATATATTAATTTCTAAAAGAAAAATTTAATTAAAAGTCATTTTTTGATAAATTTTATAGTAGTGACTTTTAAAATATAAATATTTTATTTTTTCAAAAACAACAAAGCCATTTTTCTGTGCTATGTGGAATAGGAAATGCAAATTTGTAATTTTTAAATTTGTAAGTTTGTATAGTTAATATACAGAAAACTCATCCAGAATTCTATTACAAATATTTTTTGTTGATGAAATTTTCAATTTCATTCAAAATTGTTCGTTACCTCCCAAAGTCGATTTTTAGCAATTGAAAAAATGATAGTAATTTAAAATCTGATCATAATTACCTTAAAAAATAAGGAAAAATTCTAAAATTCCAACTAAAGTTCCACTTTGATTTCGACCGTGAATTGACAATTTTCCAAAACAATTTTATTAATCGATCAAAGTATTAAAATTTAAAAACACTTCCTGAGTTAATTTAATGGTGATATATTTCTGAACGCGAAATAAATTTCTGTTTGAAAATTTATATATCGCGTCTTTTGCGATATATATAATATAACATAAATAGAATAATAAAATAAGAATAAAATAAACAGAATAATTCAAATGGAAATTTTTACTTTGAAATTTTCGTAAGTTTCATATTTTAAATGCTACTTAAAAATTACAACTTGAAAAATCTTCATTCTAAAATCAATTTTTAAAATCAAAAAATTTCTAAAATCACTGTGTTAAATACTATAACCTAATGGTGTTAAATGCTTGTTTTAGTGTGATTATTGAACTCTAAAATTGTTTAATGTAAAAGAACATAATTTATTTAAATATAAAAGTTCAGTAAATGTAGAAGTATTCTGGAATTCTTGAATTGTGTTTGTGGTTAAACTAATTTGATTTTAATTTTTCCAAAAATTATTTTATAAAAAAATACATTAAAAATTTAATTGTTAATTGGAATTACTTCCATATATGTATAAATTTCGCTTTGAATTTTTAATTTTAATTGCTAGTTTTATTGTACGAAATTTGTTTTATTTAATGTCAAAGATCTTTGATGGAAATATTATCAGCAACCTAAGTTTAGTATTTACAATATTTCTCATTTACAGTATAGTTGTTCTACTACAAACCTATATATGTATATATATATAGTTATTTCCTGTATATAAAATCGTGATTTCTTAGTAAGCAAAAGGACCATTTTGATGTTATTGGAAAGAATGTGAAATAAAGTTATAAAAAAATTATTTACATATATAACAGCATTCTTTCACCCAACAAAAGGCAATGCAATTATAAATTGCAGTTTTCAAAGAATAAACTTTCATAAAATTCTTTTTAAATTATTTTCTTTTCAAAAATTTGAATTTGGAATTCCTTTAAATATACAAATTGTTATTGAAATAACTCTAAATGAAAATACTAGGCAAAGATAATGATTTTTTTTTCCAATTCATCAGAAACAGTTTCATTATTTTTTATACAATTAACTAATCCGCTGATAGAATTACAATGAGTAAAAATTATTTCTTCTATCTAATTATAATTTTCTAGTTTTCCCTATTTTTTAATAAAATTAGAAGAACGTTTCTTGTAAATATTTTCTAACTGACCGAATGCAATTAGTATAAACTCAAGTAAATTAGTTTGAAATGCAGTTGAGTGAAATCAAAAATCTAGAATTTAAACATTTGATGCAATTACCACAAATATTTCAAAAAATAATAATAATAAACAATTTTAAAAGAAAATTGTTCAAGAATCCTGGTCATTATTCTTCTCAAAATCCAAATAAATAAAATTATTGAAGAAATGCTTGTTACTAAACTGACTCAAAAATATCTGCATGAAACGTTAGAGTCTGATTGAGAAACTAAGAAACCGTAAGTTATAGTTGCAATGTCTTCCAAGCGAAATAATACCTCTGATGATGGCAAGGAAAGTCTGAATGCCGTCATGCACGATACGATTTTGTGTTTGAATGTGTTAAGAGATAGAAAACGTTGGATTTGTTAAAGAGATATTAGATTAAGCACACAAACGCGATACATCTAGTCCTTTTAAATTGTGCGTACTAGAGTAGTAAAAATACATCTGGAAGGGATAGATTCAAGGAACCTTTTTTCAACATTTATTGCTTTTGACTTAAAATGTGTGACTTGCAAATTGGAAACAAAAATTTCATTAATTAAAAAAATTATTCAGTCAGTGTTACGACTTGACGTATTTATAAAGTCTTTTTAGTATTCATTATTTCATTCACATTTGTCTGCTGGTAATTTCGGCCATTAAGTTTTTATTTAATGATATATTTTGCATCATTTTTATGTATCAATACATATATATATATTGAAAAAATATTATCGTAGTTATAACATGAGTAAATTAATCATAGAAATATTATTGGCTATTGCTCACTCGATTGTGATGATGCTGAAAAGAAAACAAACAATAAAAAAAGAAATGGGCAAAAAATTAATTGCTGCAGAATGAAACTCTTTCATATCTTAATTTGATTTCAGAAACACACTCAGAAGATGAAGATTTATTATAAAATATGAGGATGAATGAAGAGCTGTGTGTAATCTTTCTTGGATAAAACCTTTAATAATAATAAAAAAATGCATTCATGCGTTATTCAGCAAGTCCTCGCAAACAATTAAATTCAACTTTGCGCTTTCCTGCAAACAAGTAAAACTTACGAAGATTTAAAATTTACCTATGCGCATAACCATTATTTCACCTCATGCTTTCGAGAGAAAAATATCGGAAACATATGATGCGATTATAAAAGTTCTTCACAAGTAATTATTATTGCTTATGACACACACTTGGACAAGCCAAATTCGCAAGCCAACCGTATGCGAAATTAAATCAGAAGGGGGCGTCTTTCGTTTAACCAGAGCACCACAAGATGGAGAAATATGTTTTTAATCAGACTCTTCCGATAGATGGCACCACCAAAGGATCCAATATGCAATCCCGCTCATCAATTCTCTACAAAGAAGGCATTTTCTTCTGAATTGGAAGCCTTTTTTTATTTTTATATACCATTTTTCCGAATGCTGAATATGGATTTTCTCAACTTCAGAATTTTTTTTATTTTAATTTATCGTAAATCAGTTCAAAAACTAATTTATATCCGCTTTTCTTTTTCCCGCTTTATTATGGTTTTTAGGAGTCTCAGATCTATCAGAAACTGTAGGTATACCTGTAACTTTAAGATTCATAACTTAAAATCAATTAAACATTTACATATAGCCTTCTTTAAGATAAA